>JADBJO010006970.1:117500-122266 GCA_016801955.1 Conus betulinus
CCTTCAGTCTTTGGCGTTCTCTCTCTCTCTCTCTCTCTCTCTCTCTCTCTCTCTCTCTCTCATGGAATCTATGCGACTATCAAACAGTCACCCATAAGTGTAGGCCATTACACTCAAATGGTGTAGAAATGGAAATTTTCCATTTTTCTTTGTGTCATGCCGCCAAATTAATTAGGGAGTGATGGGGGGGGGGGGGGGGGGGGTTGAGAGGGTAAGGAAGGTGGGGAGAGAATGACGAGTAGTCGCGACGTGACGTAACATGTTTGTATTGACTCGTACATCTGGGAGAGAAGGAAGGAGAGAAAGGGTTGGCATAGATTAGAAATTTGTGTGCGAGACACATGGGATAGAGAGGGGGGGGGGGGGGGGCTGCTGTTTTTGTACAATTGTACAAGATGGTGGTTGCTTGGGACCAATCTGATGAAGTTGTCAAGTGACTCGTCACAGGTGTGGTGGTGTGCGTGTGTGCAAACTAAAAATGACAGTCGGCTGGCCAATCAGAAAAAATACACATTTTTCAATAAAATTCAGGACACGTGACTAATTCACAGAAACCAATAATATCGAAGGAAACAATTCTACCTGACAAGTCTTGATCTGGCAAGCTAGTGTAAGAACACACACACACACACATTTCGTAACAATATATATAAGATGCATGGGTGGCAGCGAGGTGCTGGTGGCAGTCATTCTGGTGGTATGTCAGAATAACTCCCCAGTGGTCAAACTGAAACACACAGTAGGAGTTTGTTTTCCATATTTGTAGTTCAACTCCTTGGGAGTTAAAATTTACAAATAAACAGTTTAACTCCCTGGGAGTGAAACCATTCGGGGAGTTTTTTAAAACATTTCGTTACACTGGGAGATGAAGGCACTTCGAGAGTTGCACCAGGAGACCTTTGTCATTGGGTACCATGGACACAACTAGACGGACAACGTTCTCACCGTCGTTATTGAAAATCATTGTGGTTTTTTTTACTATTTTCTAATTTTTTGTTTGTTTTTTCTTTCCTCTCGCTGGCACTGGTGTGCCAGTATTGTAATATGGTTGTAGTTATTGATGTTGACATTTGTTGCCGCTACTATTCTTTCCTATCACACCACCTTCTTATTGTCGTCATAATTTATTTTCATCTTTTTTTTTTTTTTTACTATTTCTCGTGTTTCTTCTGCTTTTGTTAAACAGAATATCTTTTAATGTTTATATTACAATATGTTCAAAGAACTTTGTAATATATCCTTCTTACTATGCGTTAAACAGTGAGCCTATCACTGACTGGGTTTCTCCACATGCATTCAAAATATAGTTGATAGTTTTTTTTTTTTTGTTGCGAGTGCCACGGATCTCGGCGAGTGATATGTATTATCTGAACTCTATGCTCTTCGTTTCTATTTAACAGAGATCTGACAAGACGCTGACCAAAATACATACGGTGAGTGCAGTATTTGGTGCTGAAAAAAACACAACTCTTCATGTTTTGTGCCTTTGCGTCGAATAGAGACACACCACAGTCCGTATTGTGTGGTGTTCTCGCCACCAAGGTTTTAAAAAAGATCCCAACATCACCCTCAAAGCAGCCAGCAAAAGGTAGTACAATAAAACAAAACGAAAGTGTGGAGAGGGAAAAAAGTTGCTGAAAAACTAAAAAACATAATGCAAACAGTATAAAATGTAGGGGACAAACTTTGAGCCTATGCTTAAGGATCCATTTAAGGATGCAAGGGAGGTCAAAAGACATGGAACAGACTGAGTGGTCAGCTCTGCTGTTCAATAACCCAAGCATTGTCAGCGGTTAAGAATTTTGCAGAACAATCTTTCCTTGGATCTCCTAAGAGATGCAATCGCCCACTTATTGACCAAACAATATAATGCTGAACAACCTAGTAGTGGGGGAAAACAAGTGCAGATTAACAATTCTTCCATCATTATGATAATGACTTGGCAGAGATTTGAAATTTAAATAAAAAATTTAAAAAAAAAAAGGGGGGGGGGGGGGGGTTGAAGATGAAGAACATGGGAAAAGGCGCATGTGGCAAAGTGTTTCGTGCACAGAGTGACTACTGAACCTGATACAAAGGACCCCGTAGCGTCTTCCTTTTTAGTCTCCAAAAACAAAATAAAACAGAACAAAGCAAAACACACGACACAAAGTACCGTGTCAAAGTTTTGGCTCCAGCCGTTCTAAGCTTTGGTCCACATCAGGTCCAGTTCTTTGTTTGATGTCGTCTTTATCTTCCAAAACTTCCCTCACCATAGCAAGCGCTTGCAGTTCTGGAATGGTGTGTTGTATGTGGTGCTAGTGCTAAGTCTGATGCCTCCAGATCCTGTGTGCCCTGAATGTGCGGGGTTGTTGCGCCAGTGTCAAGCCTGATGCCTCAGATTTGTGGCTTCCAGAACGCAGTGGCGTTTGTTTGTTGTTGCCAGTATGGCCCCGCGCCACAAGAAGGAATTTGCTCTACACCACAATATGTCTAATCCATATGAGCGTTTTGAGGCCTAGCAAAAGTATGAGCCGGCATTGAATTGATTAACAGCATAACCTTAAACGAGTGATGTCCCTTGCTTTTGTTCATTTCCACCGATGACATCATTCCCAATGATCCAATGCCTGGCCTTCTCCTTGGCTACGTCACATGTCAGGCCTTCTCACTCGCCCATGACCCTATGTTCGCGCCAGCTGGTTCCTCCCGAATGATCTCTTTCCTTTCAGGTTAATAATCTGCCTGCTTGGAACCATTTGGCACATACTTTGATGGGCAAATTTTCACACGTTGTGAAAATGGGCTAATTGCGCCTGATTATAAATACTCAACACCTTAAGCAAGATTTTGGAGCACTGTGGTGGTGATGACATCTTTTGCTAATATTCTAAAGTCAATCGTGAAAAATTCCAGACTGGACAGCCATGTAAACAAGTGCTCTACTTCTGAAGCCAAACTTCTAGAAGAACGTTCCTTCCGGGAGAGCCACTAGCATTTGGCCAGGGTGTCTGGTGTGTTGCCACGGTGTCTGCTTTTCCCTCTGACCATTCCTAACCTCCCACAGTCCTCAGAAATCAAGGTCATGGGAGAATCAATGCTCTAGAAACTGGATAATTGGTAGCATGGTCGATAGAAATAGTTGCCGCATGTTGAGCCGTTGCGTGGAGAATAATTACCTGATCATCGTTTTACAGCATCAATTTGTTGTAATTGGTCACAAGATCAGATGTTACATACAAATGCCAGACTGTCCTAGTAGTAGTGTATGTGGAGAGCATTAGTTGTTGATTGTCAGTGCTGTCCAGGGGGGATACCGTGGGTTGTTTCTGGCTGGTTGTTTACAGAATGGTATAGTGCACCGAGGTCCGAAAACCAGAGAACCTCCGGGGGGATGTTTATTGCTGGCAGAACTGGATTCTGCCACACTCTGAATGGGGAAAATGGGGGTGTGTACATGCATGCACAACGCAGACAGGGGCGCCGGATCCTCCCCAACTCTATGGACGGAGAACTTGCTGACCCAGTTGTTCACCGTAACCTAACACCACTCCAAAACTTTACAGAGATAGGTGTTGCAGAAGCTACTTTATTGCAAACAAAACTTATTCTTCATTTAAAAGATTAAGAGCATGTGCCGAAGATGTGTACTCATATCTGCAATGATAGATAGTACCGTGTATGCCCGAGTGGATGAATAAAGGATTATTTGCGTTTTCAAACGAGCTTTCAGTGAGGTTATAGTCACCAACAAATAGTCAATCTCTTATGGAAAAAAAAAATTCACAAACATATTACAACGCTTACTCAATTATCAACATATTACAATTCTTACACAATTAACAACATTATTACAACCCCTACTCAATTACCAACATTACAATCCTTACTCAATTACCAACATTACAATCCTTACTCAATTACCAACATAATATAGTACAATTCTTACCCAGTTAACAACATTATTACAACCCCTACTCAATTAACAACATTACAACCCTTACTCAATTACCAACATTTTAAAATTTGATCGTTTCTTCTCTAAATGACCGCGGAGTGTGCCAATACGACTCGTCTGCTTTTTTGATTTTAAGCAGATTGCTATCCGAGAAAAAGGCTGGTGTGCAATACCATAGTATGTTTGTAAAAAAGAAAAAAAATTCAAAGGTGCTACCTAAGAAGCAAAAGCAATAATGAAACAGCAAAACAAGCTACATTTTCTTGTGAAAAGTAAAAATATAAAAAGATAATTTCTTAGACACAAGTGCTGAGGGCCAGTTTCTGGAATAAATCTGC
The DNA here is from genome assembly GCA_016801955.1 of Conus betulinus. Taxonomy (NCBI): domain Eukaryota; kingdom Metazoa; phylum Mollusca; class Gastropoda; order Neogastropoda; family Conidae; genus Conus; species Conus betulinus. Next base: position 121,776 of record JADBJO010006970.1, read on the forward strand.
AAGGGACTGGATTAGAATAAACTAATAAATTCCAAGGATAAGGAACAAACGAACGAACAAGCCTTTTATTGAGGGAAACGAATCTCAACAGAGAGTTTCAACATCTTGAACCCCCCCCCCTCACCCCCTTTGACCTTTTTTTTTCCTTGACCCCCCCCCCCCCCCCCCCCCCCCATCCCCCGTAAAGGGAAAAATGCAATTGCAAAAGGAAATGAACAAGAGTGGGAGAGAATGCTAAAGAGAGAGAAAGAGAGGGAGGGAGGGAGAGGTCTAGGAAGAGTACAGTCTGTGTACTGCCTTCACTGTTGATATTTTCACATACTGTCCGTTTGATCTCGAACGTCACTACAACGCTTGATCACACTTTATCGGTAATGCTCGTATTATGATGACAATGAACTATGTTCTGTCTGCTGTCATGATGGGGGATATGGCCCTATATGCCACGGGCCCTATATGTCACAGGCCGGTATGCCACAGACCTTATAAGC
>JADBJO010006971.1:0-97500 GCA_016801955.1 Conus betulinus
ATGAACAAGAAAAAAGCACCATATCAGCAATGATCTATGACCCTTAGAATACATTTCGCTCCATTCTGTCTCTCATGTCATAACTACAGGTGGTGTTTTGTATATAGTGGCGTGCAAATCAAATTTTTCTACGCGGGAGATTAGGTGTCTTTCACAGAACCCACATTAAAGTCACCGGGGTATCCGTTTAGCAAACGAAAAATCCATTGGACACTTTCCAACATTTATGGCTTATCTTAAATGGCTGAAGTGCAGGGCTTACCTGGCTGTGCCACGCGACAGTGTGTTATGATATGAAACTGATGGAACCTACTATTCTCCTGTTATTGAACCAGCACTGGCTTCCGTGATCGCACACAAGAGCGTCAAGCCGTCACAATATGTCCACAAACACAAACTAAGGTCTTGACAACCTGACAATGATTAACTAAAGTAGGAGAATGAAGCAAAGCGGACACTCTATCCGTGAAAGTAATCTCTTCACAGAAGATGTTTGGAATTTTTGCTTGAGTTGCAGTTTACTTCTGCCACGTCTCACCCAACAACTAACTCCACAGTATGTTCTGTCAGAACAAAGCAAGCATGAAAGAGAGTCACAAGTCAGCAATCTCTCTTACATTTCTGAACTAACCAGCCTAAGGAATGGCAAGTCATCGCCTCTCTAACTCTGGTGATGCAACCCTGCATGATCATGACAGTGGGTATGTGAAGATACACGACTGTCCAAAATGTCCCTCATGGCACTCCCGCCTGACCCCCGGTCATAGAACAACAGTAACACCCAGCCCACCCTCCTGTTCTTCTGTCTTGAAGGGTGTGTTGAAGGTGTACATCCAAAACATTCTTAGACGACCTTCTGCTCAACTGTCATAAAGGGGACCGTTATTTCACATTTTTTCCCCCATTCTCGTCCTCCTCTCTCTCTCCTCCCTCTCTCTCCCAAGCTCCTCACATGTCTTTCTATTCAGTAAATTGTGCTGTCAGCTGTACAACTGAGTGTGGCTGCAAGGACAACCTTCCTTGTTCATTCCATCACTGTTTTACCTCCCAGCCTCACCTCCATTTGTCCTGTCTTCAGTTGTGAGAAACATACACATGACTATGGTATCATAGTTTAAAAATCTCTGCAATTTTTTTTTAAACAAACCTGTGATGGGGATTTGACAGTGAGAAAAAACTTCTCACACAACCAACTCCTAAAAATTTCCTCTCTTACAAGTGCATTTGGGGGGGGGCAGTGCATCATTTAGAAACAAAACAAAGTATCGGACCTTGCTCTTGTTTCATTTTCCTAAAAGAATGTTGTTTAAAGGGTTTAAGCTTCTACTGCACTTCCCCACCCAAAGTCCCTACACTGTTCCACTATGAAGTCAGCGTACTTATCCGGGTCCAAATGTTTGTAGGTCTCCCTTCTGTGGTAGGCAAAACTTTTCACCACAACTATAACCAAATGAGGTCATCAAATTTTCAAAAGCGCTTGGCTCATATATTAGCACCCTGTGGGGATATAGGTAGACTCATCAGTGACGTGATGTCAGATTATTTTTTTTTTGTTACACTGAGAGAATATGGAGGTGGACCAATGAAATGATTATGACCGGCTGCTATGCGGATGTAGATACTGGATGGAAGAGGTAATGGACAGGGGGGATAATATGCCTTTCAGCTGATTTCTGTCCACATATCTTGTCCATTCCCTAGTATAATCGCCTTCTTTGAGCTTGTACCGTAAACAAATGAGCGCACTTTGCTAACAAAATTAAGTTGTTGGTTACATCAACATCAGTGGTGTATCTCCAATCTTCTCTGTATCTTTTGGGTGGGAGGGGGGCTGTTCACTTTCAGGAAATTAGGGTGGATTGTTTACATCAACATCATGGTGTATCTCCAATCTTCAGATTTTGGGGTGGGATCTGTTCACGTTTCAGGAAATTAAGTGTTGTTTATCATCAGACAATCAGTGGTGTATCTCACAATCTTCATCGTTCTTTGGGGGTGGGATCTTTGTTCACTTTCAGAAAATTAAGTGTTGTTTACATAACAACATCACAGTGGCATATCTCCAATCATCAATCATTTGGGAGGGGATTATGTTCACTTTCAAGAGGTAGATCTTCAAAGCTTTACTAACATTTTCAGTATTTTCCAGCCCTAATTTTCAGCAAGATGGCCTTGCAACGATGATCAGGCTTCTGCAACTGGCGTTTATTTTTTGACTACTCCGTGATTCAGTGGGATGACTTCAAATGCCTCGAAACTTTTGAAAGGGACATTTTCAGTTTTCACCTGTTTCAAGTTCAGAAGAATTTCATGTTTTCATCGAACTCTCTTGAGTGTCCCAATTTACATCCATGCCAGTGCCAACCACAAAAGAGCCTCCCACAACTGGACCATCCATTCCTCATGAGTACATTATTCTGACACTACTCTGGAATGACTATAAGTTCTATACCCTAGCCAACTTTTTTTCCCAACTGTGGTCAAAATGCGTAGATGAAAAATGTCAATCACCTTCAAACGCCACACACTACCGTGCTTTATGTACGGAGACATACCTGGCAGAAGTCTCTCTATAATCCCAATATTCACAACACATGAATAAATTACCTTTGACCATTCCAGAAGTCATTATGATTCAGCTCTTTCTGATCGATAAAACATGATTTGCCGACAGGCATACTTATATGTCTATTTTGATTTCTTCTGTGTTGGACAAAATCTAATCAAATGGAAATGAAATTTGACCTAACTGAAATTTTCCTAACTTGAAATCTCTTCCGCCTTCTCTGAAGCCTGAACTATCCGAAAGCAAGAAAGCGGCTTTTTTGTCCTACATGACAGTCAAGCATCCACACCATTTCACCAATGAACAGCAATGCATGCCTGTAGGAGTTCCTGTTGACAAATGTCAGAGGCTTCACAAATCCAACATGAACAGACTGGGATTTCAAAAAGAGAACAAAAAAAAAAAATACAAGAGACAGACAGACAGACAGCAGAGGGTTGAGAGCGAATATAGTGGAACCAAAAGAGAACTGCACACAGCGAATCAAGACACAACAGAGAGGAGGGAAAGGTAGGTTGGGAGGGGGTATAACTATAACTAAACAGTGTGGCAGTATAACAGAGACATATCTGTAATATCTTTCAGCCAGCTTCACCACACAGGATAAAAACGAAAAAAAAAAATGTAGTAGAAAATCATTTTCCCCCATTCACATGATTCATTTTTTTTTTTTTTACTACCATACACATAAAATGTGAACTTGTGACTGTAAAATCTCAGGCGACAACTTGTGTTAAGTTTCAGTCTGCAAAATTACCTGATACCATGGTATCCAGAACAGACCTTCAAACATTCTCTAAATATTCATAGAACCTCAAACACGCTATCATAATATTACGTTCATGATCATACAATAAGATTGCTCAAAATTAAAACCATCTACAGGCCTGGCCAAAATAGCAGGTAAATCTTACAAACACAATTACAATCCAAGAAAATGAACAAACAAACAAAAACGACCCAAAAATAGCTGCACCACATGGTGATTGAATGTATATGGCAAAGGTATGAATTGCTAACGGCCAACCCGACTCCACACACACCCATCTCTTCGTCTCCCTCCGCCTAGTGAAAACCTCCTCAGACCTATGTTCCCAAAGTAGTTTTCATCCCATTTCAAAAGCACACATAAAAGCTTACCAAGGTCAATCACAACATTCTTATTGTCATCAAAATGTCAAAGCTGGAGATGCCAGGGTACTATAGCCTCACCAACTTCCACTGTTGCTACTATTACTTCACACAGTAGGAAACATGTGTCCGCTACACAAAGAAAAGAAAGTAACATGAATGAAATAAATTACAGGAAAATCAACAGCGGACTCAGAGAAATGAGGAAGCTATGCATCACCTGACATGCTAGGAGAGACAGAGGCAAGGAGCATGGACACAACAGGAGCCAGATACGCTGACGAGTGCGCCCCAAAGGGGAGACCCAGTTCCTCCAGCTCTGGAATGCAGAGCTCTAACACACTTCTGACAGTCCCGCTCACCCTCCTGGGCAATGCTGCTTGCACACTGTGGAGATACTGACTCGCCTGATGGGCGATATTTCCACAGGAAAAACACAAACATTTAAACCCACACGCTAAACATTTGCCAAAACATTCATCAAACATGTAACATTTGCAGCTTGTTAAAGTAATACCTAAAACAAAGCATATAGTGCTTCAAATAGCAACTGTACTGAAAAAGCACCAATAGACCAATCTAGATTAAAATATCCCACTTTTTATAATCTCCAAAAATATTATTTCAGACATAACGAGCGTTCTTGATTTCAAAATAACCTTTGGAACTCTCCAGTAGCACGAATATCCGTCTTTTTTTTTCAATTTCTTTCAGGAGACATCAATATATTTATGTCGCGTCAAGTTGAAAGCAGTCACATACACCTTTAACAACTTTAAACCGAGAGTTTTAAATGTCTGTTTTCACATCATACTACAAAAAGATCAGCCATCAAATATCAACATTATGCTTGGAGCCCTTCAGGCTTTCTTCCAAACTGTCCATCCATCTCCCTTACATGCTTAGCAAATGCCACAATCACAAACATACAATTAATCAGTTTAAGAACTGTACTGAGGCAAAAAGAAAAGTTAACGGCGAGCAAATTTACAGACATAAAAAAAGGAAACAACATTAAAAGCATCAAATCATTGACCCGCCGTGCTCAATCCCAATGAACGATTACCAATGAAAGGGCCTAGGACCAGCATCTTCAATACAAGTCCAGCAGGAACAGCCGCCTAACCCACTCACACACACCGAGTATTATATCGTTTGAAAAATGGCAGAGAACAGCACGCGAGAACTGCAAAGAACATGCAACCCCCTAGCAAGACATCCAATCACCGCAGGTTCTGCGGCGAGGCTTTCAGCAACTCGCGCCGACTTCCTCGTTACCCTCTTTCATACAAAATGCGTCAAAAAGACAACCCACACCTTGCCCACATCTTGGGTGTAACACAGCGCAGAAGTCCAACTGGGCTGCAAGCCGATGCTTGCAAGCGGGAAGGCTGCACATGAAGGAAAACTTAAACTTTCCATTGCTGAATAACCTCCATGTGCATTGAAACTTTCCCCTATTTAAAAAAAAAAAGAAAAAAAAGAGAAGAAAACCTTCTCTTTTTTTTCCTATGAAAAAGAAGAAAAACATTCTCAAATGCAAACAAAAAAATATCACTGGTGGCAGCCAATATAAACAAGCAGTGGTGACCAGTCCATCTCATTCTTGCCAGCAACTATCACCCCAAAGAGCACAGTGTTTATGGATAATGGTTAGAGAATGCATCTTGGTGTTCCCTCCAAGTATGTTTCTACAACACTTCGTCTTTTACAAAAGCATAGTTCTCCTCCAATGTGTGTGTGTGTGTATGTGTGTGGTATTGGGAACACGCACCCTATCGGCCAAACCTTTCTCTGTTCTTGATGGAGGCAGGAACGCAAAACATACAACATGATCTACAGCCTAATCACACACACCATACATGGACGCCAGAAAAACACCCCAAAAACAACACTTGTGACATATGCCATGCTGGAATTTTAAAGTGGTCCTGCGCTGCACTCTAGGGGGTTGACTTAAATCTTGTTACATCACCGCAATAAAAAAAAAAAAGACTTGTCTTCAACGAAATTGCAAACCTCACTGGTAAAGTGCTTCACAGTCATCCAGAAAAAGATACACAGCCCGAAAGACATATCGCTTCCCACGGACCTTAGAATTCCCTCCTTCTCCAGCCAGCCCGATGCATTATTCGGCGAACGTGTCCCGTTCACGGCATCGCAAAAGAATATAGGTTGCATACACCCAACACACACACCCCTTTGAACTGCGGAAGGGGAGGTGGGGGGGGTGGGTTGGGGGGGGGGGGGGTGGGGTAGGGGAGTAGTGGACCACACACACTGTGATAGCCCCAGGAGGGCTAACGGGCACACAACCATGACATTCCATCTTATGCCACGTGACCTACCTAAATTTGTATGTAATCCCACTGATACCCTTTGGTCTCGTACATAAAATAAACACCACTACACTTGCCACATTCCGACTGAACTTAGCACGCCGCAACCATCGAAACAAAATGGTTTGCATCTCGGGTCTCATGCACAACCTCATCATACATACATTCACACCTCATCCTATCATTGATGCAGTTCTCCCTAGTGTAACGCCCCTCCAGTGTTGAATCAACATGTACCAACTCCGCATCATAATTTAGTTTACGTACAATAAAAGCAACTTTCGACTGCTGTGTACAAAGTCCATAGTTACACTGCAATAGAGGGAATGGAGATGAGAAACCTGACCCAAAATTTTTCTTGTGTCTTCCAAGGCCTACGGGTTGTACAACCAGAGCACCTGAAGGCCAGGGCAAATTAACAAACACAGCCAATGACAGCTGTCTTCGCATCTGTTTCCTGTACTCTTTTAATATCAAACAAAGAAGGCCCTCTAAAACTATGGAGTCCGGGTATAGCGACATAATTCTGAATGCGCATGCGTCCTGCCCCGTTTCCCTTGAGAAAAGAGCACTTTTTCAATCCTTACCACAGTAGACCACAAAGGCACTAACACAACGGTTGTCTAGATAAACACATTGTTCCATCAGGGAAAAACGTATTTCGGGAAAGGTGGCTAACTTGTTCCACATAGTGTAGACCTACCCACCCGTTCCCGGACCAGAGCAACATGGGTGACAAACCTTGATCCTTATTTTTCTGAAATTAAAAAATTGAACAAGACAAAGACTACGCCGCACAGGTGTTCTAAGTAGCCCCAATCGCATTGAACGAAAATCTCCTCATAGGTTTCATAACAAACCAACATTTTTTTTACCATTACAGAAAGCAAGTAAAATCAAAGGGGATCAGATACGCTGCAACAGGGACTGTTGTGGTGTGCTGTGTTGTTGCAAGTCTCTTCCTTCTTTTCGTTCTAGGAAGAGTCAAACACTTTCCAGACCCTGGTGTATTTATAGGGCATGGCCATAGGAAATCCCACATCATCCTTCCCAAGAAGACATAATTAACATCGCGAACATGGGCTGACTGACATGACTGACCTTTAACAACCGCCAAGCCCATGACCAAGAGAAAGTACAGTTAAAAAATGTTTCAGATCAAAACGAGTATCATTGGAGGGTGCAACTCTGCGACCAGTCCTAAGCGATCATGGGAAGTCATTACTGCTGCAGTCCACCCAATGGCCTAACGACCACCGCCCACAGTGTGGGAGGCTTCTTCTTTGGGTCTAACCAAGGCACAAGCCTTCTTGTTGTGTGGAACTCACCACGAGTCAGGGATCACAGGCCTGTCTACAGTTCGTGCGCACGGTGCGTGGTCTAGGCGTGACGGAATTCTGCCCGCATGCAACCTGTCTTTAGTCATCAGCAGTGTTGGCCCTCTTAAGAAAACATAATCACTCTCACTACTATGGGACGTGTGGCCAACAATGTCACATTCACATTATAATGTGACCCGTCTTTTTGTCAGTGGTGTTCTGGCTAGTCTCTCTCAATGTAGCTGTTGAAAACGAACACTATCCACAACAGTGATTTCCTAGCTATCAATCCTGGTCTTCAGCTAGCAGGATTCGCTGATGTGACGTGCCATTGTTTCCAATTTTCAGTTGTGTGACCAATCAGTCTCCTGCCTAGAGCACTGTCCCACTTTCAAAGCAAAGTCCCTCAGCTCCTGCTCCTGGTGTACGAAGTCCCACTGTCCACTCCTCACCACAGAACCACAACAAATCCCTGGTCTCTCTGGCTCACTATCATGACTGAGCTGATTAGCAAGTCCTCATCGCTGTAGTTGGTCCCGATCTCATTTTCATCAATACATCGAGAATGTGGTCTGGCTGTTGCCCAGTGTGTCATATCACAAAGTGACCTTTTAAAAGGTCTATATCTTGGAGTGACAAAATGGTCGCCCGACGAAAGTCGGGGAGAAAAAAAAAAAAGAAATTTAAAATTTTCCCCTTATTTCCAACACTCCAATGCTTAGGCTTGCCACGGCCCACTACTGCATCTGCCACAGACCAGTTTTCTCCCAGACCCTTGTTTTTAGTGAAATAGTTGGGGCCGGGAGGGCCTGGGTCTCAAACCATTCAAATATTATTCATCTCTCATTGCACTATATAGATTTGAATAGGATTTTTTTAGAAACCTCGTGCAAAATCACGAGATTCACATTAAACATTCAAAAATTATCCACAAACAATGCTGTATATTGTCTCATTCATGACACAGTGTGGAGTCACTTTCTCAAATTCTTTCACCACATGCATCTCATAATAACTGGGAAACAACAAAAAAATATATTTACAGACTGGCCATGGGCTGCTACTGTTACAGATGGGCTTCCACCTGCCCTTAATGCCTGGGCGTGGTCCATCAGATGTTGGCGCCCTAGTCCCTCTATCAGAGAAACACAGTCTGTGAGGGTTGGCAGAAATGGGAACCGGCTGCTGGGTCCATCCGTGTACCCGCGTCTGCTTGTGGGATGGACTTTACCTCCTCTCACACGGTGTTGTCCACTATAAATAACATCCTTAACGCACTATCATAAACCAGAGTAAGTAATCAGGGACAGAGCCAAGAGGCCCAGTTATGCCAGAACCAGTCACTAAGCAAAATCAGAGAGGTTGCATGGGGCCATTCCCATTAACACACCCCTTGGGCTGACGGGCAAAGTCCAATCTTTAAGATTGTAACTGGGTGACGATAATATGTGATAAGTGTACCATGTCGAAGCGCTCCGATGTGGATAGATTTTTCCCTCGGCCTGCTGTATTGACGTCGTACGGCAGACGCTTGCCCGACAGAGCTTGGGGTTGGGGGTATGGGGGAGGGGGGAAATAGGTGGGGGTAGTGTTGTTGTTTTTGGTTGCCATACCCTAAAGCTTGCCAAGCTACCGAAAAAATATAAAAACCTCCAATCATGAAATACCAAAAAAAAAAAACATACCCTGGCATGACAAGACACGCGCCTTGCCTCAGAGGACGTAACAAAAAAACAACAAAAAGCAGGATAGTAAATAGGTCAGTATGTTCCCCTCGGTTGCTTGCCGTCGGCACAAGCAGTGAACCAGAGTTGATCAAACTTAAACCACAAGAAATACACCACCACATACAAACGGCAGTGGTTGGGCATGCCAGGGCCCAGCGAATGATAGAAGGATGGTCATACAGCTACTAAAAAAAACCGATACATGCATTGCAGGAAGACACACAGCACATGACCAACACAACATTTAATCCCTGTTCAGCACATTACAATACCCACATGCAGGCATACATACCTACACACTCAACATCAACACAGTGGATCAGTTACATATATAAAATTATATCGAGCGAGGCTATTAATTTTCACACAAGATTGTTACACCCCAGTGCTGGACGAATCGGCTGGTACTGTGCACGTGTCAATCGGGTTGTGTCAAGAAACAGGAGACACAAAATACAAATCTACACAAATGTGGTCCGGAGAAAAGTGATAGGGTTGGACATGAGCTGACAGTCACCGTCTCCATCGCACACTTGGCCGTATTCTTTTTCAACGGCGTCCGAGTGAAGTTTCATCGCTGGGTGTCCCCTGTGCTGTGCATGGCAGCACAACCCACCCAGCTGTGGTGCCTTGCACCATCACCCCGATCTCTACACTAGCTTCCCCTCCAACTTTTCGTGGACTGCCACCATCACACCCCGCCTGGCCTGTCTCCTCGTCATTCAAACCAAGATAAGACCACCTCATATATCCACACTGACTGCACTGAAACGCGCCCACCTTTCCCTGTCCCGCACTTGCCCTCAGGTGGCTTCCAGTCCCTGTTACAACACACACGAGAGCCACTCAAAGGCCTGATGACCATGTCATTCTATCACCCAGGGTCCATCTACAGATAGCCCACAATGTCCTAAGCTGTTGCAACTATGACACAGCGCCCTGTGCTGCAATTACACAAACAGCAAAGTATGTATAATTGATCCTCCTCGGAATCAGAAAGAGCAGCCAAACAACTTGCTATGTAGTCTGGAACAAAAACACACGTTGTTTGTTAAGATGCGGGACACTGTGACAGAGTCAGAGAGGAACACACGGATTACAACCTGGCAGGCCGACACAGATAGTCGAAGCCCGGCATAACGCAATCAAGTACTATATCCAATACTCCACAACCCGGAACGTGGTCAGAGACTAGACAGTTATTGCATCATATTTGTGTTCTGCGTAAAATTCTTATATCTAAACCGGTACTACAACAAATAACGATAATTGGAGTCAACTGAACTGTCAACACCGAACTGTGTATGAATTCTCTGGTTCCAAAATTCAGCACCCAAATTGTTGAAACACACTACATTTGCCTAATATAGGATTCAAACTGGAGGAAAACCCAACTACCAAACAGGCACTAGCAGGTCCTTAAGTTAAATCACAAGGGATAAGGAAATCTTACAGGCAGGCTATCAGCCAGTACAAGTCCTGACCTTCAGACATAACGGATAACACTGGTTAGTAACCGACTACACCTCCACTCCATTAAGACTAATACTGAACTTGTCAAACCAACTGCAGGTCCATGGTCTTGTCTTGAATTCTATTAAAAAAACACAACCAAAAATTGAAACAACAAATACTCCATGCACAGACACCAACTAAATCCTAGCTTCTCGAATCTAACCATGCGCAAGTAAAACAACAAGCTACGAAATGTGGCAAAACATCGAAGTGGCCTGGTCTGAGCAATCTCCATGTGACCCATTTCCCCCACAGGTACACCTGCTCACTATACCTCCCAACGAACCCCCGTGCATTACAAGACTCACAGCACTGCCCCTGTGCTATAAGCATGGTGTGTTGTTAATGGTCCCTAAAGTATCCCTCTTGTACTGGTAGTGCGTTTTTGTGTTATGGTCCCTTGCATTCACACTCTGAGACCTCTGTTTCCCACTATGTACAATCCTGGACCTATGTGATCCCCGAGACAAGGTCTTGGGTCAGTCACAATACACCAAATTCATCTCATCATCGTGATGGACCAATGAAGAGAAAAGGGGCAAGAGAGGCATTGAAGGGGGTACCTCACATCTATGGATGTGCACGAGATTGAACATAGTGTCTGATGTCCTACACGATTGTGTTGCTGACATCCTCACAGGGAAGGGAATCCTCTTTGGGTTTCCACCACATCAAGATACATGCACGGGACACATATCACAATCCTACTTGCTTCAACAATGAGACCTAAAAACACGAAAAAAACACATGTGAATTTTTTACACAAAGGAACAAGAAAAAGACACAAGAAAAACACAACTGTTGTTTGATTTCCGTTCAGTCCCAATTCCAACACCCCAAATAATGAGGTGTGCAAGTCATGATGTTTTAATCTGCAACTGTCCGTTTGTCATAGACATGCATGTGCTAGTTCCACTTTTTGCAAATGGCTGTGTGTATTCGGGAGAGAAAAAAATTTACTAACTTGAATCTGAGAAACTTTCGATCAAAAAAAAAAAAAATACTCGTACACAGATCAGGGAAAATCAATCGTTTCAGACAAAGATGCACCCCACCACAAAGTACTATACTGGGAGGGCATAAGATTGCATCTATGTTCTTGCTGTTTTTCCTCCAAACTGAGAACGCTGACAAACATCAGCTAGAGTATCCAGTGTACTCTGTCTAAAGCCTGCAAAACTCTGAGATATCATGTGCAGAAACCCTTTTGCTACATCCTGACTGTGATTCATGTCTTGTTCTACTAGCGCCAACAGACACTTACACATGGTCATTGACTGCTGTGGGGCTGTCCACTAGGCGACACACAACACAAACGTCTTGATTTCACCATTCCTTTCTTCTACTGGCCAGAGCCTTTCTGTCAGCCACCCCATACTTTGCACTAACTTCCAATGCGAACACCGCCTCCCCCTCTCCCTCTCTCGTCTCTCTCACCTCACAACACACACAACACACACACACACACACGACCCACAAACATCACCACACAAATGTTTGTTCGCGTTTTCGCAGTTATCCGCAGCAGCTTGCCCATGAGCTCTTATAATGCGTGAAAGTCTGATTGTAGCCTTCATGGCTGTGATAACACCCACCTTGGGTGAACACAACACACACACATCCAGCCCCACAAGCCCCACAGTCCAACACCAAAAATATATAATACTTTCCCCCATCCCTCTCCTTTCACAGACAGTGACAACTGGGATGCAGGGCTGTGGCGCTGTCCCCCCATCCCCTTTCCCGCCCTCCCACCTGCCTGGCACAATGCCACACACCCTCGTGCGTCCACCACTGTAGAGGGGCAGGTCCAGAAGGATGGTGTGGTGTCTCGTCAGGTGTGGGGTATCATCGACTGAATGCGAAGCAACCTGACACATAGACAGTGGAATGGGAGGGAGTTGTGGGTGGACACATTCTGGGGTTTGTGACAACGTCATCCACCATGAACTATAACGCGGTTTGTGGGACTGCCCTTGCCTCGTATTCCTCCCACTCGTCCCAGCACGGTCTTCTCACTTGGGCTGCCTATCTTCGTTGTGATGTCACACAAGCATCTTCACTCATTAGCACCATCAGCTTCTGTCGTCTTCATCTCTCTGTCGCTGTCTGCTTCCCTTTCTATCTATACTTCATTCAAAAAAAAAAAAAAAATACCCTTTTTTTCTCCTGAACAAATGCACTGGCCATGTACACGTGTCGAGGGAGTCTGGGTGATCCACCAGCAGAAGATGCAGTGGTGGTGTTAAACATTGACCTGCATACAGCCCCAACACTTGGTGCTGAATCACCCCCCACCATATAAGCACTCGTGTCTATGTTTGTGACAGCTTAGGAACGACCGTTACTACAGACCTGCCACAGGGTGTGTTTGCAGAGTTCCACTCCGGAGCTTACAACAACACTGAACAATCATACACTGAACAATACGAATTTTAACCCTAGCCGCGCACAGTATGGGAAAATTAAACATAGCATAGATATGGAACACAATTGTACGAGCCACACTACACACACACACCGTCCATGTGAACAGAGCACAGGAGACACGCAACACCCCAGGACATTAGGCACAACACAAGAATGCGTAAATCAAAATTGTTTGTGCGTTTCTTGCGTCCTACAATTGTATCCAGCAGTACTGGGAAGTCCACTGCCATGTGATCAACTTCAACAATGACCATAATGGCTGGCTTTTGCTGGCCTCTGCAGGTACTTCTTTCAAACCACTTTAAACACAGTACCATTTATACCACATACCCATCCCTGCCACTGCCTCATGATGCCACACACAATTCCAATGGGGGGATTGCACCAGTCAGTTGCAGGCACCCGCGACTCCCTGCAGCGCACTGCTTGGGCCTGGCGAGGCCACATTCCATCACATGTGGTCCTGTTTCTGCCAGTGGCAGGGTAGGTGGTATGACACCTCAAACACGACTGAAGGTGTCGTTCTACAGCACCCTGCACAGTCACAGTCGTCTTTTACAACATTGGCATCATCGCTCCTGTGGTGTGGTGAGTGTGTTGTGTGTGTACAAATCTGTGTGTGTGTGTGTAGGTTACATGTGAGTGTGAGCAGTGCGGTGTACACATCTGTGTGTCTTGTGTGTACAATGTGAGTGTGAGTGTTTGCACATACCGCATATGTGCACTGGCGATGCCGATTTCTCTAAGTTGCATCTCCCCCAGGTGGTGGTGCAGTCCTGGGAGGGGATGTTTGGAGGTGTACCCCCGGTGGTATGCCCCTGCAATGGTGGGAGAATGAGATGTGTATGTGTGTACCCATGTGTTTGCCAAGCCTCGACCAACGCCCCCTCACAGCCTATCCCTCGCCCATGCTCTGCGGGCCTTGCCCTGCTGTAAAGGGGGCATGAGGCCCATAACATCCATTCCAAAACCACATCCACTGTGCAAGGGGGGGTGTGGTGTGAGTGTGCCTGCCCCTGCAAGCAGCCGTGGTCCCACAGTGTGCCAAAAAAGAAAGCAGTAGCGGTTGCTCGCTTGTCTCTTCTTTTTCTCTGGCTGCTTCCAACTCCCTGTCCTCTCAACGAGTTGGAGACAGCGTTGGCATCCTCGTTCTGCACACAGGACCGCCGAGCTCCTTGTCATCATGCATCATGGCACACGTACATATCACTGAAAAACGGTTCCTCTTTCCCTGCTTATACCATAATCTTGCCTTTCAGTGGCTTTGATGATGGTTTAATAAGTAGACTTCTAAACTGCTTTCTCAATAAATGTTTTTCTTTAGCTCCACAAATTCTGAAACTATGAAGGCAGCCGTCTCATTTTAGTTTCAAAGTGGGTGACAGCAGGAAGGACACTGAAAAAACACAGCTCTCTTCACATCCATTCGCCTGTTAACTTCATGTCATGTTTGTGGCAGTTCTTGACTGTCAGTGGATTGGATAGTGTGGTGCCCTTCATGTCATGTTTGTGTCAGTTCTTGACTGTCAGTGGATGGATAGTGTGGTGCCCTTCATGTCATGTTTGTGTCAGTTCTTGACTGTCAGTGGGATGGATAGTGTGGTGCCCTTCCATGTCATGTTTGTGTCAGTTCTTGACTGTCAGTGGATGGATAGTGTGGTGCCCTTCATGTCATGTTTGTGTCAGTCAAAGTTCTTGGACTGTCAGTGGATGGATAGTGTGGTGCCCTTCATGTCATGTTTGTGTCAGTTCTTGACTGTCAGTGGATGGATAGTGTGGTGCCCTTCATGTCATGTTTTGTGTCAGTTCTTGACTGTCAGTGGATGATAGTGTGGTGCCCTTCATGTCATGTTTGTGTCAGTTCATGGACTGTCAGTGGCTGGATAGTGTGGTGCCCTTACTGTCATGTTTGTGTCAGTTCAGAGTTCTCGACCTGTCAGTGGGATGGATAGTGTGGTGCCCTATGTCATGTTTGTGTCAGATTCATAGATACTGTCAGTGGATGGATAGTGTGGTGCCCTTCATGTCATGTTTGTATCAGTTCATAGGACTGTCAGTGGATGGATAGTGTGGTGCCCTTCACAGGGGGATGTTGTGCTTCACATCGGCTGACTGATCACTCACATGGGCATAGTAGTGTGGTTGAAGCAGTAGCCCCCCCCCCCCCCCCCCCATCCCCCATACACAGTTTGGGCGATAGAAAGGGATGTCACGGACATCGGCATTAGGTCCCCCCACCCCCCCCCATCCCCTCCACCCCCCATCCCCAACAAAAAAAAGAAAAAGGCAAGAACAAAAAAACCCCCCACAAAAAAAAAAAAAACAAAACAAAAAACCCTGAGCTGCCTGGTCACACCTTTTTTCACTTTTTTTTTCCTTATAATCATTTCCTTTTCCTTCCAACATACATTTTCTGAATTATTCTTCTTTTCAGTCCAAAAAAAAATTGATACAACTAAAAAGGTTTCTTTTGTTGCTGTTGGCTGCTTGTCATTTTTGTTTGTTCTTGTTTAAAAAAAAAAATTAATACAATCAATAATACAGGTTTCTTATTGTCATTGTTTTCTTCTTCTTGTGTTCCTTTTCTGAGTTCTAAATAAGAGTTTACCTTTCAAACTGAGATGAAAACATTTGGCACAAAGTGCATGGTTTTTGTACAGTAGGTTCTTTCTTTTTAACTGGCACACAAAAACAAAACTAGTCTCCAATACTTATTGTCTAAAATTCTGATCAGCCACAGCAGTGTAGTGTAGGCTAACATCTAAAGAAAAAAATGGAGAGTACTGATGAAGCAGGCCTAATACATTTTATTACAGACAACGCACACATTTTTTTTCCAATGCTTTTGTTTGGCACAAAAGACTGGGATATCATTCCCAAACAACAGTAATTTTGTCAACAAAAGCAAAAGAAAATGAACAAGGAAAAAGAAAAAGAATGAGAGAACAAAAGAAAAAGGGTGCAACAGCCAGTAGCTGCACTGCAACTTGAAAACACCTGTGCAGACAATTTCACATGTCACAATGTCCGACACTGAGCAAACGCCGCAGTGGAAGTGGGCAGTTCAAATTGAGCAGGTTCAAGTTTAAATGCAAACCACACACACACACACACACACACTTGCCTTAAGCCCACAAGTACCACAATGGAAGAAAACTGAAAAACAACCTTCACTGAAAGATTACACTTACTGACAATAAAGGCTCTCTTGTGAGCAAACATCACACCCCCAGAATATCACTTTCCATTTGAAAATAATCTTGTTGCAAAAAGCAGTACAAATCTACCTCACCAACACTACCTTGCTGACCTCAAATGCCACATTAAGGCTATCTCGCCAACAATTCACAGCACTACCTTATTGTCCTCAAAGGCTATATAAAAGCTAGCTATCTCACCAACAATTCACAGTACGATCTTATTGTCCTCTAAGGCTACGTAAAAGCTATCTCACCAACAATTCACAGCACCACCTTATTGTCCTCAAAGGCTATATAAAAGCTATCTCACCAACAATTCACAGCACAACCTTATTGTCCTCTAAGGCTACCTAAAAGCTATCTCACCAACAATTCACAGCACCATCTTATTGTCCTCAAAGGCTATATAAAAGCTATCTCACCAACAATTCGCAGCACTGCCTTTTTGTCCTCAAAGGCTATATAAAAGCTACCTCACCAACAATTCACAGCACTACCTTATTGTCCTCAAAGGCTATATAAAAGCTATCTAACAATTCACAGCACTACCTTATTGTCCTCAAAGGCTATATAAAAGCTATCTCGCCAACAATTCACAGGACCAGCAGCTTATTGTCCTCTAGGGCTATATGACAGCTACCTCGCCTCTAATGCCCAGCACTATCTTGCTGTCCTCCATGGCCATTGTACAGCTTACTTACTGCTATCCTGCTACCAATTCCCAGCAGTCACTGACGTCCAAGACCACATGCAAGTGATCTCCAAAGAAGAATGCCCAGAACTATGTTACTGAGCACAAAGGCCACATCAAACTTTTCAGGGCAGTGTTTCCCAAATACCATTTCAAAGGATCTTCAATGTAATACCAAAACTAGTCAAAAATAATTTCCATACCAAAAAAAATTAGGTTCCAATGAGAGGAAAAAAAAAGGAACATATTTCAGACAATTTCTATTCAATATATGTCAAAAGCCCTGCCCTGGCAGAGCAAAAGAAGTCCCCCATTCAAGATGAAAAATGTGCTTTAACAGTAGTACCACCACACTGCTCCTATTCATTACTGAAGTTCAGGACACATGCCTCACCATTTATCATTCTTCCATTAACACAATAGCTGTGTATGCATGCAGCGTGAGTTTGCCCCCCTCCTGCACACAGACACTCACACTAAAACCGTTGCCTACATAGTGATTTTCGTATATTTAGGAATTTATTTTATGCCTTATGTTTGGTCCATGTTAATGTCATGTTTGGTATGTCTGAAAAGAAGAAATCAAGCACTTTTAGATGACTGTACTTTCAAAACTCTAAGAGATCCTGCATTGAGATGACACACAGATTAAAAATAAAGTAACCCAAACACACACAGAAATAAAAACAAGTGCAGATCTTGACGATCAGTGTTTAGTAATCGCATGAAGACAAACTGATACAAAAAAGCAGCACTCACCTAATACACTTATGGTTGTAGTGCTTTTTGCTATCAGCTATTATACATTTTTAAACAATTTCACAGAATTTGGGCTATAGGGATCTTGCGAGTCAAGCGCCTGTGTTGTGTGTGTGTGTGTGTGTGTGTGTGTGTGTGTGTGTGTGTGTGTTGTGTGTGGTGTGTGTGTGTGTGTGTGTGTGTGTGTGTGTGTGTCTGAATCAGTGGAATCAGTTGATTTGTCATTGTAATCAAGAACATCTTCAAACAGACGTTCCTCATCTTCCTTATCATCTCCACTGTCGATCAACTCTCTTTGTTATCAGAAACGCCTTGAATAAATTCTTCAATAACTAGTTCTACAGAAATGACTTGCCGGCGCTGAGCTGCCATTTTGACCAGCAGAGGAAAGGTCAGTGCCAGAAACGCTGTCACTTCAGATGGGAAAAACCCAGCAAGGGGTTCTTTGTTTCAGCCACAGATAGCAAACGTGAAACTTTGCTGGAACTTAAGAACTAGGGCATGTCAGGCTACCATGAACCCTCTACTAATTTCTGGTAGGAGTTATTTCTCTTAGACCGTCTGAGTTTGAATACTAGAAATTTTCGAAAATAAGAACGCACAGACATGTGCGCGCCGTAGACAACAGTTCTCAGTTGGCGCACAACACCGTGCGTGCTGCAGGCAGCAGAGCTATGAGCAATGCACGGAGCTGTGCACACCGTAGGCTAAAAGTTACAGAAACAACATTCATGAAAAATCATGATCTTTCACACTCTTTCCATATTTCACAAAATGGTTTTTCTTAACAGCCCTATCCAGTCATCATGGTAACCATGTTACAGTCAGAGCATTTGCTACAGACATGGAGATTACGAGATTATCACTTCTAACAAAAATTCCCATCATTCCTGTTTTGGTAAGGTAGAGCTGGGGCCAAGGCTACATGATACAGATGTAATCTACCAACAGGAATACAGATATCCGTTTGTCACATTTCTACACAGGGATTCCCAAACTGTACTCTGCTTTTACCGTCTTTATGTGACCTCAGCAAACTGCCACTTGGTGAAACTGTTGGCAGTGAATGAGTGATGAAGAACATACACACTGCCTGCAATGGTGGCAGACTGTGACAAGCACAGCCAGAGCCCCACAGACATGACGAAACATGGTGGCAGACTGTGACAAGCACAGAAGCCACAGCCCCACAGACATGACGAAACATGGTGGCAGACTGTGACAAGCACAGAAGCCCACAGCCCCACAGACATGACGAAAACATGGTGGCAGACTGTGACAAGCACAGAAGCCACAGCCCCACAGACATGACGAAACATGGTGGCAGACTGTGACAAGCACAGAAGCCACAGCCCCACAGACATGACGAGACAAACAAAAAGTGTGACAGTGGAGGAAAAGAACAGTGCTTTCTGGAACAAAGGCCACACAGTGCTCCTCAAAGTGATCCTGACTGGTGCAGCCGACTCCCATACACACAGTTTTTATCCTAGACAAATCAAAAAGAGGAACAGTGTGTTGTTTAAGCGCGCATGTGTGCCAGGAGAAAGACAGCAAGGAGTTGATTCTGTCAGCAATTTTCTTGTGTGTGGTTTGTGTCTATGGTCAGGCCAGCACAATGACAGGACCTTTCACCTAATTTCATTAAAGAAGCCCTCTACCCTGAATTCCTAACAGCATGGTTACCTTAGCTGCAAAGTTTCTGACAGCAGAATCCAACACACAACAGACATCGATCCAGGTGACATTCACAGGTGTTTATACAGCACTTTCGATGAATAGGATGAGCAACTACAATAGTAGGAATGCAAATACATTCATTCAAGCTATCATGCTACACAGGCTGCAGTGAAAGACTGGACTTCTATCATGGTCATGAATGGTTATGATCAGGACTATAGTGTCTATTATTTCTGTACCATCCTGTTGTTTCATATCACCCTGTGAGACAACACTGGTCCAATTCTACCATCAACATACTCAGAGACCACCTTTACAATGCATGAAATCCACCGTGCAAGCTTATCAGAATTCAGTTCAGACACAAGTCCTTAAAAACATTGCTGACTCCACTTTTTTTTTTTTTTTTCAGTTCTCCCTTCACTGCTCTTAATGTGTCTTGGTGCAAAAAAGTTAACATTTGTTGTTTCAATACACAAATGGAAACTTCAATATGTGCATCTCTGGACTTTTTAACAAATATCTGTTGAAACTCTCTTCAAAATTACTGTGCAAAAAGTGTTTCAAATAAAAAAAACAAACTCCTGTCAAGATTTGGGGCATACAGAAATATACAACTAAAAGGTGGGTTGGGGGGGGGGGGGGTCTTTTTTTGTGCCATATACCTGTGTTTTCTATTGGAAAGGTTTGTTTTTGGGGGGGGGGGGGGGGGGTGTAGGGGGGTCGCCTTATCCCATTTTTCTTTTATTTTGAAACTGGAAAGTACTATATATTTCCTATAATCAAATAGTATCTATATAACCTTATCTATATCTATCTATCTATCTATCTATATATATATATATATATATATTATATATAGATATGTGTGTGTGTCTCCTGATGATTAAAATCCACCAACGTATGCTAAACATGAACTGTCTGCCTGACTGCATTTTCTATGCATATCACAGAAGCCAACCCATTTGAAATATGTTTAGAAACAACTTGGAGATTTTACAAGACATTTCGAATGTTTAGGAACACTCAGCCCCTCAACTGGATCAACATTCATACCAGGTTTCTTTACCTCCTTCATCTGCTGCTGCTTAAGTTAACATTGACAGCCAACCCACAGCACCAGGTCGCTTAACCAAATCAGACGTTCCTCCATGGCAATCCATGATACAGTGAAGCACACACCTGAGATACATGCCTAAGAATAAAATCACATTGTTTCCTCTGAGGGAAAGCCAAATCAGCTGATCAGTCTACTGCACACAGGTTCAGTGTGAACATGCTCACAACGGCTTTGGCTCAGCTTCACCACTAGGGACCAGTAGTGTACCACAATGTCCAAAGCCATACTCAGTGCACCATGTGTATCATGATGCTACCATGCAGCTTGCAACAAGGAAGCAGACGAATCACCCTACCCAGCCAAAAATGAACCCTTCAGAACAATGCTAACATTGGTTTAAACATCTGAACAAACTGCAACCTGTGGTAACAAACTACAACAAAACTGAACAGCTGGCATCTCTGCATCATATGAATGGCAAAGTGTTTTCATTAGTATGGTTTGTTTGGCATCATATGAATGGCAAAGAGTTTTCATTAGTATGGTTGTTTTGGCATCATATGAATGACAAAGAATTCCATTGTTACGATTGTTTTTTGCATCATATGAATGACAAAGTTTTCATTAGTATGATTGTTTTTCTTTTTCTTCTCATCTGCCATTTTCCTAATTGTTCACAACATAAAACTGCTGATCTAATCAGCACATCAAAAGAAAAGAGGATGTGGATAGCAGGGCACACAAAACAGCACATTGATAACTTGAGCACCCACACGTCACATTATGCTCTTTTCACAGTAAAGAAAGGCATTACACAAATGCTGAAACTCAAAATGTAAGGGAATGTTTTTTTTAAAAAAAGAGCCCCGTTCAGTTGACTGGCAGTTCCTACACAGTAGAGGACTAGAGCAACGAGGAGATGGGGACATGGAAGAGAATGTGTCGATGTGGCTTGCAGCACTAGTTATGTGGATGATAAGAAATGCAAAGATGCACCGAACTGATAATACAGGAACTAGTTTAAATGTAACTCCACCTCTGGTGAAGTTTGTAGCGCTCCATTACTGGTGTTTGTTGTGTGACAAACGCAGAGCATGTTCCTTCCAAACTATTTGTACATGTGCAAGCTTTCAGTCTGTGAGATACATATCAGACTCCAAAACTGGCCGATGCACAAAAAAAAAAACGTATAAACACCACCCAACAAGCTACAAATAAAACTTCTGTATATCCACAAGGCAAGACTAAAAAATGTATGCTATGAAGCACGAGCAAAGACAAAAAAACAAAAAAAAATTGATAATATTGCGAGAAAGTGAAGAAAATGCAAAAACAGTGAAAAACAACAGAAAGAATTCTACATGTGGTATAAAACAAAAAGAGAATTACAAGTTCAGAATATTTGGAGTGGATACTATCTGGAAAAGGAAGAATCACCTGAGGACATCATGACTGGTGGAGTTACTCTCTTACGCCTTTAACCCGTAGAGTGCCTGTAAGCCGTCAACTGAGTGTGCGTAGTAAGCCTTATATGTCTGCAGTATTAAAATGATATGCAAATGACCACACGCGAGGGGAAAGACCATTTATTTTCCTCGCTGACTGGATGACCAGCCAGCGCTTTGTCTCACTTGCAAAGATGGCAGTGCTACCTTCGACGAGTATTAGCAACCAAATCAATGTACTTACACAGCTGAGCAGGCTCTGCTAATCATTTTTGACAAAGATAATAATCTTTTATTCAACGACTCACTCGAGCATGAAGGTGAGATGATGATAGTGATGGAATTGCCAACCATATTCGTCAGTTGAGTCGTGCTGTGCGATCTCAAGAGTGTGTTCAGCTGACTGGTTACCAGCGTCGAACGAGCCAGCCTACTGCGTGCGAGTGGCCAGCAACGTGTTAGTCAGTGCGAGAGGGGAGCGCGGCCTGCTCGCGGCGTGACATGGGGCAGCAGGAAAGGTAGGGGAAGAGGAGGAGTGAAAGAGAGGGTTGAAGTCCAGCAAGGGGGGGGTGGTGGTGGGGAGGAGGGTGTGGTCATGCACTGACCTGTCTGCATGAGGTGTGAGCGTCTTGATAGACTTCTAGACTGTTTTACTTTCATTTACAGGTGTAGTGTGACAATACAAACTTTATTTTCAACTTTTTTGCTTTGTGTTCTTTTTTGGATGTGAAGCTGTAGTGGCAAACACATATGTTTTTGATTGTGCAAAAAAATCTATCCAAATCTAAATGCCTAAATATTTTTTAATGATTAAAATTAAAACAAAAGAAGCCCAGATTCAAAATCTCCATTCAATTTCCTTCAAAAATCATATATATTTCATTTTTATATCTTTTGTACTTTCTGAGCTAGAATTTTTTGTTAATTATTACCCCCAAATCATTAGATTTCCCTGGCACTGGGAAAGACTTTGTTTGTAATATCTTTTCTGGCAGTGAACAGGTTAATTAAGTCATGAGTATTACTGCAATGAGCAACACACCACATCTAAGCACACAATGACCGAGCCAGTCTTCAGGTACACATTGTGTAAAGAAT
Source organism: Conus betulinus (assembly GCA_016801955.1). Lineage (NCBI taxonomy): Eukaryota > Metazoa > Mollusca > Gastropoda > Neogastropoda > Conidae > Conus > Conus betulinus. The sequence continues at coordinate 22,961 of JADBJO010006971.1, forward strand.
TGCTACTGATTTTCTACAAATATCTCAGCACACTTTGGCAATACATTCACAAACCATGGGTACCAAATATTCATTTCATCCTTTCTCCATAAGACATGAACAGCAAACTGATGGAGCGCCATTTTACCAGTTCATTTGAAGAGTGTATTCAAACCAAGTTTTGGGGAACAGAATGACCAGATGACAGGCTATGCATGCATAGGTGCTAGGATTATCCTGTTGCCAAACCTGAAACTAAAAATCCTGAGAGCCGTAAACCTGAAATCCCATGTAAGAAAATGTTTGAAACAAAAACGGCTGTGCCTAGTCAGTAATACCGCAATGCTAACACAGGTCAGGCACAGACAGCCGGTTGGAGGTGTGGGGGATGAGAGGACAATGTTGTGAAGAGGGCCCATTGGCCTATGGTAGGTATACAGGGATACCGAATAGTGCCCTAATAGGGGGGGGGGGGGGGGGGGGGTAATGGAGCAATCCCCTCCTCCCACAAAATTTTATCTTGTTTACAAAAAAAAATTTACAAATGTTTTTGAAGCTCTCTCTTTGTTAAAGCTTTAAAAATTCAACATTAAAATCCTTTCACAATAATATTATCTACCTTTGTCAATCAGTTCCTCTTCACACACACACACACACACACACACACACACACCAAGAGACAGACTATCTATCTAATCAGGTGCGAATGAAATGGTATTTCACATGAAAAATTCAGACAGCTGCATGTAGTGGCACAAATATGAATAGCATTTCTTTTATATCAGATTTATATGTAGTGTTTCCCTTCAGGTGTAATACATGAATAAAAACAACTTTGAATTATAACTTTAGGAGCCATTTCTGTTAATGGACATTGCTGCCAAAAACAGTACAAACATAAACCACTTGTATTACAGACAAGATTTGTACATGTTATGTATATTAGCTGTTCCTTATAATTTGTATGAATGTATTTAAGAGAAAGTGAAAGTGGAATGATTTCCGACTGTTTCCTAATTTCCGAACAAAACCAAAAAACAAAACAAAAAAAAAAAAAAAAAAAAAAAAAAGCAGCACAATTTCTTTAGATGAACTTAAGCCCAATACGATTTGCCTTGCTAAAGTCAAAGTAAAGAAGATAATTATACTGATACACTAACAGTATAAAATTACATACACAGAATATGCTATTCTATTGTATGATGAATTTTTTCATCACTGTTCAAGAGCAACAGCATTATAATACTGACCAGAAAATATCCAAAACTATACAAAGAACCTGAGCTTATTTCTCAAGGCAGTGGTATACATTTAAATAAGGAAACATTTTAACTAGTTAGTTAAACATTTTTCATGGGGTCCAGTGGATTATAAAAGCATTTGAATGAAATATTTATAAAACTGCAAAGAAAAACAGATGAATTCAGTTATTTCATAATTTAACTTATGGGAGATTCAACTTGCTAACCTTTAGATAGGATGTGAGCGGTGTTCCATTAAAAGATACGACGAAGAAAGCATAAAAAATCAAATTGATTTTTTAAATCCCCAAAATTAAGAATGTAAAACACAACCACAAGAAGGGCAGAAGTCCAACTTGTAAGACCGAGTCCTAGCAAGTGAAGAAAATGCTGAATCAGACATTAAACATAATGCACTACGAGTCTGTAATTCTTCAGTGACGGAGATCTCAATGTAAATAGAGAACACATTTTAGAAGAAAGTTTTTAAAAATAGTGGCATGCACGATTTTAAACATCAAAATAACCATTGTTAAAACCATTAATAGATTGATGGTACTGTAGAGGAGAGCCCGGTTTGCTGAGTGGTTAGAGTGCTTGCCTGCCCGCACAGGAGACCTGTGATCAAGACAACTCTCAGAAGAAGAAAATTTTCCATATGCTCTCCAGTCCATCCAGCTGAAAATGGGTACCTGGCTCTATTCAGGGTTGGGGAAGGTGAATGCAACGAGGGAGAGTATTGGGCCCTGCCCTTATTATGATGACCCGAGAATAGTGGAAACTAGCGGTCTGCTCCCTACGGCTGAAATGACTACTTGACTACCTTTACCTTACCTTTTACTATTGTGAAAAAGTAACCCATATTACATTAGACACAAGAATGTAACAACCTGCCAAAAATATAAGTATCTAATATTAAATTTGTATATTATTTTTTTCTGACACAAACAACATGCAGGTAAGTTTTTACTGACCTGAAATTGTTTATTCCCCATGTGACCCAAGTCTTTCTAGTTAATTTTGCATCAGTTTGATCAGAAACAACCAGCATCTGTGTGACATTGTACACATTTCAATTCATCACATAAATAATAAAATAATCAATCCCAAGTTCCTCATTGTATACAGAAGTTTCATTATTGATGTTTGAAACAAAAAGATCAAAGATGTGTCAGTGCTGGAAGTGTTCGAAGTTGGTATGTAATTTTTAAAAAATACTTTGTAAGCTTCTTTTCTCTCAATTTTTAAAGTCAAATCAACAGACTGTCATTTGAGTCATTTGTTTCAATCACACACATCTCAATGCCTTAAAAAAATAAACATACAAAGAAAGAAATATGGATTATGTCATCTTTTGGACATTACCCTTACACAGTCAGAATTGCAGAAGAATAACTCCTGAGCAAGTAATTAACAGCCAACAAGGCAAGACATGAATGCCACTTGACATCTGCATCCCATCCATCTGACAGCAAAACATGATTCCTAATCTGTTTGGGGTATTTTTAAGAAAAAGGCACGTACGTCATTTTTGGCTGGCCTTTTAAGCTAGGCAACTTTGTCAGATTTTCTTGTCAGGAGACAGGCAACAAAGTGGGTTCGGTCGCCACACAACCTCAGGACGGTCCTTCCCATTTATCTGTGACCACATTATACCGACTCTTGCTCCTGGTACATTTCTTTCCTGAGAAGGCACAGCAAGTTTTCTCAGAAGAAGTGGTTGATGAAGGTGGCAGCGGACACTGTTACCCCCAAATGTAGGGTGTAAGGAGAAGACCACAGTCTTGAGGACACTGGCAACAGCATGCACTTGCCAAATGCCCAAGTAAGAGTTCATCACAGTTGCAGCCTTTACTTCCTCATGAAAAACACGCTTAATTTCTTCAGTGGCCAGATCATCCATGTTATAAAAGTCAGAGTACTGAGCATACACCTTTGTGACTTCAGGAATGTCTGAAGACAGTTAAGAATTGGACAGATAGTGATCTTCATTCAGTGCCAGTTCCGTAACAATTCTGGCACACATTTCCAAGTGCAAATCTTCACTGCCACAGACTAATACTGAGGCTGTTCTTGTGAGACAGTTACTGCCTCCTTAAATGCATACGGGGTGTAAGTGCGGACCATCTTCTGGATACAGATCTGATGCATGCTGATCTTGCATCAGCAAAATTGTCCCTTTTAACTGTCAACTGCTTTCCCAGTTCAATGAAATCTGATCCAATTGAAAAACGGCAAACAATGTTCAGCTATGAACGCACACACAACAGTTTTCAACTCGGCAGTTTTGATTACCAATTCCATCTCAGGTCACAGTAGTTTTAGCGGCCCCATCAAGCTTAGCAGTCTGTTGCAATGTGCACAGAATGCACTTGTGCTCAGTATCATCTGCATGAGCCAGCAAGGCTTTTTTCCCACTAGAACCGTAAGTTACCGTCCGGTTGCAGGGAACACAAAAGCAAACACCCGGCGAGTCAATCTTCCTGCACCAACTTTTGAAGTACACACCATCGTTTTTTTCCTGTAGCCACACCCACCTCAATCTGTTTTTTACACCTTTTTTAAGGAAAGAAACATCACTGTCCAAAATCAGTTCATTCATTTTTTTCAATTCCTTTGGCCTTAAAATGGTGATTTCAACCATGCCGCTTGATAACAAGGGGATGTTACTCTCGGCAAACAATGTACGTCTCTTTCGAGGCTCACGAAGCAGATCACTTCTCTTCACTGCCGATACAATGTTTCTTCGGAAACAATGTTGAAAACCAGCGGAAGTCTCCAAAATTATTTCTACCGCAAAATATACTCTGAACGAAATTGGAAACATTCTCCTGAAATTATTTAAAAAAAACCGGAAAATATATTCTGAACAAAGTCGGAAACCGGAATTGCCACTCAAACAGGAAAATCAGCACCCTATGCATGCGACATGAGCCGCAACACTTGTGTAGCCACAAGGCCGAAGTCAGAATCAGACACTGAAAAGGATGCAAGTGAGGGAGAGCCCTGAGACTAAACTTGCTCACAGCCATCCTGGCAATCCTGAAACTGAACTGCAGCTATCCTAGCAATCCTGAAAAATTATCACAACACAAGATGCAATCATGAAACCATTTCCTGGCACTTTATCATTACCTGCACTCTCTCATTTAAATACTTCTTGAAAACTGTGATAAAGCAAGGGCTAAAAGAGACCTTGTGAGCAGCTTCATCAACTTTTATCAATCTTTTCATGTACACATATGTGGGCCAGCAAGTGTGTGTGCATGTACATACATACATACATACACACACACACACCACAACATGCAAAAAACCAAGTAATAACAAAAACAATCTCTACAAAGGAAGTAAAGTTCACTGTGGTCAGCCAAAATAAATCCCTGATAATGTAGTCATCCCACTGATCTGATCGCAGTTTGTTTTGTGTCCTATTAAGTTGTGATCACGCATGATACTCTCTCAAGCTTCCCATGTAGATGATCACAGCACACCTTTTATATGTACTCAATCATTTGCAACAGTATCCCCCCCCCCCATTCCCCCCACCCCCCTCAAAAGCCAAACTTGACCACACAGGAACACAATCAGCATGACGCCAATCTTATATATCGCCAAAATTCATGCACTTGCCCATAACTGTCAAGTTCATCCGACCCTTCTCCAGTGATTCTGCATAAAGCTTTTGCTGATTTGATTGCAGGCACTGTTTTGGGGGTCTCAGCACTTTTTCATCCCCTCCCTCTCTCCTTTGTATTGACCACTGTCACAGTTTCTACAGGTGGGGGTCCATAACAAGAAATCATATTTTGAAACTTCTTGCAACTTTTCTACTAAAGAACTTTTAGCAACAACAAATAGGGGAATGATGTTAACAAATAAAGTTAAAAAAAGAAAAAATTTTAAACTTTGAAAATGGCTCTCCTATGACACATTCTGTGCATAACCATGAAGTCATCACTCACTGCACAGCAGGGATGTCTGGGGATAGTTGTTTCCACAGTCTTCTGCTAACCACAAACACGGGCCAGTCACTTAACAGAGACACCCAATATCAACATAATCGGAACATAAAAACCTGCTAACTTCTGGTGCCAAGATCCTTGTCCATACTAACAGTGCCAGACAATGTCCATACTAATGGTGCCAGACAATGTCCATACTGATGGTGCCAATGCCCATCCTAACGGGTGCCAATGCCCATATTAACGGTGCCAGACATTGTCCATACTAACGGTGCCAGACAATGTCCATACTAACGGTGCCAGACAATGTCCATAATAATGGTGCCAGACAATGTCCATACTAACGGTGCCAGACAATGTCCATACTAACGGTGCCAGACAATGTCCATAATAATGGTGCCAGACAATGTCCATAATAATGGTGCCAGACAATGTCCTTACTAATGGTGCCAGACAATGTCCATACTAATGGGTGCCAGACAATGTCCATAATAATGGTGCCAGACAATGTCCATACTAACGGTGCCAGACAATGTCCATACTAATGGTGCCAGACAATGTCCATACTAACGGTGCCAGACAATGTCCATACTAATGGTGCCAGACATGTCCATACTAATGATGCCAGACTATGTCCATACTAATGGTGCCAGACAATGTCCATAATAATGGTGCCAGACAATGTCCATACTAACCGTGCCAGACAATGTCCATAATAATGGTGCCAGACAATGTCCATACTACGGTGTGCCAGACAATGTCCATAATAATGGTGCCAGACAATGTCCATACTAACCGTGCCAGACAATGTCCATAATAATGGTACCAGACAATGACCATACTAATGGTGCCAATGCCCATATTCACGGTGCCAGACAATGTCCATACTAATGGTGCCAATGCCCATATTAACGGTGCCAGACAATGTCCATACTAAAGGTGCCAATGCCCATATTAACAGTGCCAGACAATGTCCATACTAATGGTGCCAATGCCCATATTAACGGTGCCAGACAATGTCCATGATAATGGTGCCAATGTCCATGATAATGGTGCCAGACAATGTCCTCACTAATGGTGCCAATGTCCATGATAATGGTGCCAGACAATGTCCATGATAATGGTGCCAGACAATGTCCATGATAATGGTGCCAGACAATGTCCATACTAATGGTGCCAGGCAATGTCCTCACTAATGGTGCCAATGTCCATAATAATGGTGCCAGACAATGTCCATACTAATGGTGCCAATGTCCATAATAATGGTGCCAGACAATGTCCATACTAACGGTGCCAGACAATGTCCATACTAACGGTGCCAGACAATGTCCATAATAATGGTGCCAGACAATGTCCATACTAACGGTGCCAGACAATGTCCATACTAACGGTGCCAGACAATGTCCATATTAATGGTGCCAGACAATGTCCCCATACTAATGGTGCCAGACCATGTCCATATTAATAGTGCCAGACAATGTCCATAATAATGGTGCCAGACAATGTCCCCATACTAATGGTGCCAGACCATGTCCATATTAATAGTGCCAGACAATGCCCATACTAACGGTGCCAGACAATGTCCATACTAACGGTGCCAGACAATGTCCATACTAACGGTGCCAGACAATGTCCATACTAACGGTGCCAGACAATGTCAACAAGGACCACATCAGTATGACGTTTTGCTGGACATCATTCTGTGCAGGATGGCCAGCTTCAATGTTGACAAATGGATGCCCCCAACACACGTGACTTATCACAAAGGTACCTTCAGAACAGATAAGTTTTGAAATGCTGCAAAAAGTATGTGTTGAGCATTTCAATAGCTTCCTTTTTTCCTTTTTTCAAAGACTCAAAAAAAGTAAAATCAGGGAAATATAAAGATAAGCGCCATTTCCAATGAAAATCACGGCACAGTGACCTCGCATTATGTTCTAATGGAACAGACTGTGACCTGCAAATCAACAGAGCCACTCGAATCCTTCCACTACTCCTTCGTGGCATTACCACATGCCACCATGCTGTAAGGGGGACGTCGCTTAGGATGACACCCAAAGGGAAAGTTTTACCGTGCCCACAGGAAGTGTTACTGTACCTATGGGAAGGGTAACCATACCCAGCGTATTCTCCGGGTATCAGTCCCCATGACTATGACCGTTTCCCTGAACTAGAGAAACCACAGCAGTGTCAAAATTGAAAAGCCTAGAACTTTAGGTGGCCAGAGAAATTTATCGTTATCAATTCTGGTTCCTCAGCAATGGACCCTCTTCACAGACGGACATGCCTCAGGAGGCAGCATGGATGTGAAACTGAAAGAATACAGACCCATTGCCCATCTCTGTTCACAACAGCAAGTCACTCCTATCCTTCACAATTAATCTAACAACATTTCTCTTAAAGCAGTCTTTTCCCCAATGCCTTCCTTGTTCATGTGCCTCCTTGAGGTAGTGTGTGTGTGTGTGTGTGTGTGTGTGTGTGTGTGTGTGTGTGTGTGTATGCGTGTGGTGTGTGATTGCAAGCGCGTGCACGAGTATGCGTGCGTGCATGCATGCATGCATATGTGCGTGCATGCACATGTGCGTATGTATGCTTTGAATTAGAATTAGTATTTTATGAAGTTTTTCTGTAATATGCACTTTGGGCTCTTGCAAGGTATAGCACTCTATAAATATCATTTTACATTACATCAAAATGTAGAATGATTACACATCTCAAGCACAATTACCACCCAAGAACCTCCTGTCACAATTTTTTTTCCTTTCTTTTTCACCTCTTCATATTTTTGCTAAACAAACATACAAAAAAAAACAATGAAATTGTACGGTAACTCTTGTACATTGCAAACAGACTGTTCTCTGTCCATTTCAACCACGATCCACCACAAAATACCGAGTTCATTATTGAAATTTCAATATGGGCAGCAATATAAAACACTGGACACCTATCAGAACATGAAAGACGGCATACTACGACTTTGACATAAATTTAGGCCATGAGATACATTTTCACAAAAATCTGGGAGCAAGCTACTGCACATTCAAACAAACTGTTCATCTACTCATCACGATTTGTATCCAAGTAGCGCATGTCCGGAGTGCAAGACCGATTTTTTTGTAACAACAGAAAAACCTGTACCCACTTCCATCTAACAAAATAAAACCAAAAGAAGTAAAATCAACTGTCACTGTGGCCTGCACAGCAATCAGGCCACCAACTAAGAAGAAATCACCAACAAATAATCTTTTCAAGTCGCAGCATTTCAAAACAAAGAATGATGATACTCTGAGTGGGCAACACAGGTTTCAATGGGCTTGGTATGCAAAATTTCGAAAGAGTGGGGGTTTGTTACCGCCAAGGACACAGACAAACATAGCACAGGACAACACACAATGCATTTCGACTTCTTGGGTCTTCTTCAGACAAAAAACAAATAAGATTTAGGACAATAAATGAAGAATGTGAAATCACTTAGCACCTCAGGTCACCACACGTTCAAAATGGCCGCCAGACGGAAACGGGGCCACACAGAGGGGATCATGGGAGAGGAAATAGTGGGGGGGGGGGTGGGGGGGGGGGGGGGGGTGGGGGGCAAGGAGGGAAGGAGGGGGTGTACAGTTTGACGCCATCTAAGTCAGGGTTATCCACAACAGGTTTCTGGTACACCACTAATCTATGGTCCAAAATGAAGTTTTCGGAGGATAATGTTACTTGTTTAGTTTACTTCTACATAATCAATTTCTTTTAAATCAATGTCAGAAGACATGTCTAAAATTCTACATCAAGTGAAAGCAGCACAAAGCAAGTTATGTATCATTTTTGTCAAAATGCTGTGACATGAATTCATTCAACTCTCAATAAGCATTATCATTCTCATTATAATTACTTATGTATAGGCCAAAAGAAAAATGGGGTTACATAAATTAATGTAAATCTTTTTAATATCACATGTGAAGATACACACTCAAGAAGAGACCTGGAAACAAGAGGTAGTTTTCAATGATACACACAACATACATGTTCAGAAGTCTGCGAAAGGAAATGCAAGCTACTAATGGCTGTATGCCCAAGTAGTATGCCCATTTACGACAGGACTTTTTGTCCCTGAACTATCACACTCGTTCAATACTTCTTTTCACTGCTGGGAGGAACTGAAGAAGGAAGGAGAAGCAGGAAGGAAAGCATCTAAATTTGAGTTTTTTTTAACAGGGACAAAACAATGTAGAAAGCTGTGTGCCCTTGCACGAACGGCGTTCGAGGTAATTTCATCATCAAAATTCGGCGATTTAAAAAAGGGAGGCAAGGAGAAAAAATGGTTTAAACGGTAGTAGGGACCCTAAAGGACGTTTTCTTCCCTTTCGCGGGTCGCTGACTGACCGGCTCGCGTCCGCTCGGACGATAACTTCGGCAAAGTTCGGCTGAGTCATTTTCGGTTCAGATAGCGAGTCGAGCAGGCAGTTCGATCAGGCGCGTGCCGTTTTCAAACGATCTAATGGCTCTTGAAGTGCTTCAAGAAGTTATCCGAGACCGTGAAAACGATGACGAAGACTTCAGAGAAGTGGAACGAAGCGATTCGGAGGAGGAATAAAGCGATCACAATCAACACCACCCTTTGCTATCGGAGATTGGTATTGATGACGAAGCTGATCCTCGACTTCAAACCGAGCGATACCGGCGCAAGTGGGCCCGAATCGGAGAGAAACGAGCCGATTCCGTCTACGTCGACTGCCTTCCTCCTCCTTTCGTGAGAGGTCGGGAGGAGAGTCGAGGAAGGGGAGGGGGTTCAGACAATGGCGAGGGTCCAGTGTGAGGGGGTGTGGCAGAGGAAGAGGGTGTGGCACTCGTCAGTCTAAACTTGTTTCAGAATGGACAGAGGCCAGTGCTGATTGCCCAAATCTCGACCTTTTTTTTTCACGGGTGATCCAGGTATCAAGGTGAACATTGATAATTTCAATGGAGTTGTGTGTGTGTGTGTGTGTGTGTGTGTGTGTGTGTGTGTGTGTGTGTGTGTGTGTGTGTGTGTTTGTGTGTGTGTGCTTGTGCACATGGTGTGTGTGTGTGTGTGTGTGTGTGTGTGTGTGTGTGTGTGTGTGTGTGTGAGAGAGAGAGAGAGAGAGTGCTTGTGCATGTGTGGTGGGTATACATTGTGTGTGTGTGTGTGTGTGTGTGTGTGTGTGTGTGTGTGTGTAGTGTTGTGTGTGTGTGTGTGTGTTTGTGCATGTGTGTGTGTGTGTGGTGTGTGTGTGTGTGTGGTGCTCTGTGTGTGTGTGTGTGTGTGTGTGTGTGTGTGTGTGTGTGTGTGTGTGTGTGTGTGTGTGTGTGTGTGTGTGTGTGTGTGTGTGTGTGTGTGTGTGTGTGTGTGTGTGTGTTTGTTGGTGAATGTGGTGTGTGTGCACAGTGTGTGTGTGTGTGTGTGTGTGTGTGTGTGTGTGTACCCAAATGTATGTCAGTCAACTATAAGTGGCATTTATTGACAGTAGTGTGGGATCCTGATCCTTCTGTCCATAGGTTCTGTGGTGTGGTGTGTATCTCTGCGACACCGGTTTATTTTTCAGTTGTTAGTGTGCTTTCATCATCTGTGGTGTGGGCCTTTTTGTAGCTCAGTCCTATCTTTAGCAGTCTCTTTTTTTTTTCCTTTTTTTTTTTTTTCTTTTTTTTTTTTTTTTTTTTTTTTTTTTTTTTTTTTGTGTTGGTTGGTTTTGCAATGTTTTTACTTATTACCTTCTGTGGTGATGACTTTTTATCAATCGCACTTAGTTCATGAGTGAACCAAACCACATGTGTGAAAGAAAACTGACAATAATTGGAAGTTACACTTAGTGTTGTTATTGTTAGTTCATCTCTGCTAAACAAGACAAATTCCCAAGAGGCTTGCAAGATGTGCAGACTGATGCTGTGGATAATGTGCAGTTCCCATCTTCTTTCCGCGCGTTACCTGGGCTGGAGTGCCCCCTATGATATGGGTTGCTAAACAATTTTATGCATTGTCAAGCTTTATTGTGAATATATAGATGTTGGTCCTGAAGTTCAAAGGATACTACTAACACCAGTTTTTTGTGGTATTTCATTGTGATTTTAGTGCTATAGTTTTGTTTATGTTCTGAAAGTGTCTGTTTTTCAAACAAAACATTCATCATTATGTATATATTTTTGGTCTACTCATTACAAACAAAATCAAACTATTGTGATGTCTGGCTGTAGCCAAGGATATAACAAGAAAATTTTCCCAAGTATCTAAGATATATGTCAGAGATTGAAAGAGCAGTGGGCATATCAGTGAGCCTACCTAAGAAAACAAAATTGTGTCCCTTGATACCTGGATTGTACTGTACCCCAGAAATGCATAAATTTATATCATAAATCAACAATTGTGGGTTGTAAATTCACTACCAAATATTTACACAGGTGTTCAGTAAACACTAAAACCACTTTTTACTGGGTTTGTATGTTTTTTGTTTTGCTGCTGTGGGGTTTTGTATGCTTGCAAAATATATGATTTTTTTAAAAGTTGAATTATAAGATTATTTATTATACTCATAATGAACAAAATCAAATATTATTTGCAGATATTATAGCCCTGGGTATAAGAAAAAAACTGCAGTTTTTTTAACAGGGACAAAACAATGTCAAACATCCAAATTGAGTTTTTTAACAAGGACAAAACAATGTAAAATATCTAAACTTGAGTTTTTTTTAAACGTCGGGGACAAAACAATGTAAAACATCTAAATTTTAGGGGCGTTTTAGTTCATTTTTTGTTAACAGGGACAAAACAATGTAAAACATCTCAATTTTAGGGGCGTTTTAGTTCATTTTTTGTTAACAGAGACAAAACAATGTAAAACATCTCAATTTTAGGGCCGTTTTAGTTCATTTTTTGTTAACAGGGACAAAACAATGTAAAACATCTAAATTTTAGGGGCGTTTTAGTTCATTTTTTGTTAACAGGGACAAAACAAATGTAGCAAACTGTTCTCAAGCATACAAAAAACAGATAAAGTATAGCAGTTGGCACATCAGTACGAGGTCATATACCAGACATCTACAATGTCACTGTACACACAAATATCAAAATGAAAAACAGAGCACACCTGAAAGAATAAAGGAAAAGCCTTAAGGCTACACACAGGCAGAGGTAATGACAGAAGAAAGCCAAGCAGAGACATGAAGGTATCGTCCAAGTGCTGCACTCAATCTGTGCTCACTGTCACACCGCGCACACACCTTGAAAGACGCTCACCACAGCCACACACAAGCAGCTACATAGAAGGCAGTCCTCAAACCTCAACACAAAATGCTTTCTCCACAAGACTTCACTTCAGGCAACAAGCAACCCGGATGGTGTTTCCACGAGGTACCACTATTTTTTTTTCACACAGTGATTCAGTGACCCTGTCACAACGTAGAGTACTACAAAACACCAGCCCTACTCGCTGGCTCATTCACCCCTTTGCCCTAGGACAGAGGTCCCTGTACAGTGTTCTGTGGCTGTGCACCATGTGCAGTACAGAGACATCTAGACATTAAACTTACAACAGAATGTCTCTCTTTGTTCCTCTTTCGCAATGGGCTGCAATATAGGAAGACTTTAGATCCAGCCAAGCATAGTTTTCAAACACAAACGCTGCATTGCCCCCCCCAACCATCCACCCAAACACCAAAGCATAAGAACATTCCATCAGTAAAACAATATGAATTATACTCCTCATGTGTAAGAGCAAAATCTTTGCAGCAAAATATACTACTGCTGCAGTATTTGCTATATTTCAGCATTTTTGTTGCAAAGGCCATCCCCTTTTCCTATTACTTTCCTCAGTCTTTTTTCCTTATAGATATATATAATACCTATACCTTTCTTGCTTTTCCAATCAGGTGTCTGGCTAAGGTTCCTACACTGCAAAGCAATGTGGACTTTCAAAAACAGCTGCTGAAAAGGGAGGCGGGGGTGGGGGGTGGGAAGGGGGAAATTAGCTGTAAACCAAATGACAAACTAAACCAAAACACCATGCTTCCACAAGAACTAAGGGACACAGAGCGCGAGGCCAAAGGACCGACAGCCAAACCATAAGGCAAAAGAATGGCCCAGAAAGGCAGTCCACATTACCAGCAGGTCCCTGCTCCGGCATACCCCTGCCCCACCAGCCAGCCTGAACCAACACACAGTGCCATCATGTGCACAGGTCAGGGGACCCCGTCGCTACACTCACCACCACCATCATCATCAACACCATCATGTCACGTCAATCCCCCCCCCCAGGTCCACGTCCTTCCCGGCCAGTCTCACTGTCAGTTTTATTCAAACAAGCCAGTATTGCTGAACCATCACTGTTCTCTTGTCATGTTACCGATCCAGTAAGTTTCGTACATTCACGTTACCTGTTACAAAAAGAGCACCCCCAAGCTAATTGGACTAAAATGGAATGCCAAATAGAAACTGGAGTTTAACTGCACAACCAGGATGCATGTCTGCAGGAGGAAGTATGTGCAGGTGCTTGGAAAGGCATGTGGATGCAAGCACTGGAGTAGAAGTGTCAATGCCTTAATGTACACAGCAACATGATAACAAAGTTACCTATCATAAAACAAAAACCAGCTAAATCATCCTGCCCTAAAGCCTCCCTGCTCAACCTTTCCTGCACACTTGAAAACTTGAGAAAGTCAACAAAAAACAAAGGGGTCTCAATCCAATTACATGGTTTGAAGGTAATAATCAATAATCATAAAGGGAGACAATGAAAAACAAATGGTGTTAGATATCACATTCTTTTTTCCACAACATCCTCTCCTCCACAACACCTTACCACAGAAGCGTTAGTTGTCGGGTTCCTATGTGACTATCTTAACAAACCACCCTATTCAGTCAACACCCCAAGCCAGCACATCCATTAGAGAACTGTCGGCCCCAGCATGCAAACCCCGACATGCCCTAGCACTGGCCCGCACATCCAGACACTTACCCGTCTTCTGCGAAACAGGCGGTCAAAGAAAACCCCGCGGAGGTGGGGACGGAGGTAGATCCTCTCGCAGGTCGGGGGTGGGCTCTCCCATGGCTCCAAACACGTTGAGCTCCTTGTAGCATTCTGTTTCTAACATCTGCAACAGGCAAGGGACATCACTCCTACACTACATCCAGGCAACATGAGCAGGATCACACATCTCAATGCATACTGGCAACTTGCTGAGAGGCATGAAGCGACTTACCCCCAATTCATGGAGTTCCCGATACGGACACCAGCTGATAACATACATGCATGCATTCACAGTAGGTATTCACAGTACCCCATGGGTATCTCCCTATTTAAATGAGAAGCAAAACTGTATTCACCACACACTTTAGCCAACTGTGTCACTGGAACAACAAATGATTCAGCAGTCTTTCTTTCCCAAATTTTGTTGAGTAATGACAACAGCCGTACCAATAAGAATTTCACAGATATAGCAGATTTTTTCCTAAATGAAACTGGTGACAAAGCTACAGATGTGTTTCAACATGACTTCGAGCAGAAATCAATTTCATTTTTGCTTACAATTTGGACCTCAACATCAAAAGACCTAATTTGGCCAAACTGAAAATCTCAGTCAGCTACTGATTTCAGAGGCATACGACAAAGGTACAACAATTTGAATGTGCAACTGCAGAACGACAAAGATTTATTTAAAGACACTTGGAAAAAAACAGGATATAATAGTATTCAATCAACAATTGATGTAACGATGAAATACGATATATGTCTGCAATTATTCTGAATGATAAAAGAGTTTTGAATCATGGGTCAAGGAGCTGAATCAAGATTTGATTCATGAAAGGATTTGTATGACCATTGTTACTGTAAATAATGTTTGTAAACAGAAGGTAAGTGAACTTTACAAAATCATTAAAGATTTTAATGTTGTTTAACTCAAGAGAGTGTATGTTATCAATCTGCTTTTCTCTGGAAGGTTTCAGACTCATTTTAGAATGAAAAAATAGCAACAATACAAGTGAGCGCCTCACTGACCAACAAATTCTTGTGCAACTTTCCAAATTGTTTGTCCATCATATCCAGTTGTGTTCATTACCTTAGCTTCACTCATTTCAAACATGTGTTCTTTTTCAATTATCCTCTTTTTTTTTTTTCATTTTTCTTCAGTTCTAGTAGTCTGTAAAGATGAAATAAAGTGCAGACCATGATTCACACTAAAAATACATGGCATTTTTTGCTTTATCTTTTAAAAAATTTAACTTAAACGTTAACTTACGTATAAATCTGAATGGAAAAAAAAAAAACTTCATATGCAAAGAGCAGTTTATCAGCAGATTATTAGTATACCCTCTGCATAAAAACATATCAGTCCTTTTACTCTGAAAATAATATCTGCCTTTTGGATGACGTTCTTTTTATCAGCCAATTTTGACTTCAAGAAATGCCACATCTCATTAATTCTGTCTGGATTGCTGAATTATCTACGTTATTTCATAGAAAATTACTTCTGATTCCAAATCATGTGTAACAAAAACATTAATAAAAGAGCAAAGCACTGTTGACTGAGAACAGAAACCATTGGCAGGCTATCAAAACCCTCAATTCTAATTCAGTGTCAAAATGAGGTGACTGAGGGTGGAAAATGAAGCAAAATTTTAAAAGAAACAGTGTTAGTTACCGCAACAGATACAGACAAACAGATCACAGGACAAAACACAGAGCGCAAAATGGGCCCCATCCTTTTACTTACGTGAGCGCATGTGTTCTCATGCTGTGCTGTTTCTTCTTGTGCTTTACGGATTATTATTCTTCCACATTCCATATAATTAACTGTGTGTGTGATTTTGTGTGTTGTGATTCTGCTTTGTGCCGTTTGATATGGTTCATCCCGCGTTCATCCCGCGTTTTTTTTTTGGGTTTTTTTTTTTTTTTTTTTTTTTTTCCATTGAGAAGTTCGTTTTCATAAGTTGGCCAGGATCCGGCATGTTGTTGGTGTATGTGAGTGGTGCTACTGCTCGAGAGGAGACATTCTAGGCCTACCAGGCGATTACTTTCCTTCCTCTCTCTCTCTCTCTCTCTCTCTCTCTCTCTCTCTCTCTCTTGCGCTGTGTGTGTGTGTGTGTGTGTGTGTGTGTGTGTGTGTGTGTGTGTGTGTGTGTGTGTGTGTGTGTACGTGCGTCTGTGTGTGTGTGTGTGTGTGTGTGTGTGTGTGTGTGTGTGTGTGTGTGTGTGTGTGTGTGTGTGTGTGTGTGTGTGTGTGTGTGTGTGTGTGTGTGTGTGTGTGTGTGCTTGTGTGTGTGTGTGTGTGTGTGTGTGTGTGTGTGTGTGTTGTGTTGTTGTTGTTGTTATTGTTGCTGTTGTGGTTGTTGTTGCTCTCTCTCTCTCTCTCTCTGTGCATACATAAGAGTAAGAGTGTGCAAGTGGTACCCAAGCGTGTTTTAAATGATAGAGTAAGCTGTAATATCTTGTGCTCTCTCTCTCTCTCTCTCTCTCTGTCTCTCTCTCTCTCTCTCTGTCTCTCTCTGTCTGTCTGTGCGTGCGTGCTGCGTCTGTCGTGTGTGTGTCTCTCGTGTCTGTGTGTGTGTGTGTGTGTGTGTGTGTGTGTGTGTGTGTGTGTGTGTGTGTGTGTGTGTGTGTGTGTGTGTTATTGTGTGCTGTACTGTTGTTGTTGCTCTCTCTCTCTCTCTCTCTCTCTCTCTCTCTCTCTCTCTGTATACATAAGAGTAAGAGTGTGCAAGTGAGTAGTCTAGCGTGTTTTAATGATAGAGTAAGCTGTAATATCTAGTTCTATCTCTCTCTCTCTCTCTCTCTCTCTCTCTCTGTGTGTGTGTGTGTGTGTGTGTGTGTGTGTGTGTGTGTGTGTGTGTGTGTGTGTGTGTGTGTGTGTGTGTGTGTGTGTGTGTGTGTGTGTGTGTGTTATCCATCAGCTTATATACCGCTGTTGTTGGTGTGTGGGTTTCTGTTAATATGCGCGCGCATGTGTGTGTGTGTGTGTGTGTGTGTGTGTGTGTGTGTGTGTGTGTGTGCTCGCTCTCCCTCTCTCTCTCTCTCTCTCTCTCTCTCTCTCTCTCTCTCCCCTCCCTCTCTCCCCCCCCCCCTCCCCAGTCGTGAGTAGGCTCACCATGAAGATGAAAATGCGGCAACATTTTGCATTGGTGTGTGTATATGTGACATCAGTTTCAAATGATTTGAACGGGCGAAAGAACAAGGTCAGGTAGGAAGCATTTCATTGTTTATAACTGACATCTGCATGTGTGGCATGCTAAAATCTTGCTTTACTAAAAGCATGGTGTGGCTGTGATAGAATCAGTTTCGGCATGCTTCACAAGCACGTAGAGCACGCAGATAAACAAGCAAAACATGCCTAGGCCGTGGTAGGGAAAACCAGTGTTCCCAGTGAAGCTGCTGACCAGACCCGACACTGTTTATTCAGGCCAAGTACCGGCTGTCAGGTAGAAGTCCCGCGACTAATTTTCTGTCAGTTTAAAAGGAAAGATATGCATGTCCAATATGCTAGAGGTTGAGCGTGATAGCTTCAGGAACGCATGCTCTCCACTGAGTTGCGATTTCATTTCACTTTGTGTGTGTTCGTTAGTCTGTTTCAATTGTTTTTTGTTGACAAATCTTTGTGGTGCTTGTCAGCAATGCGTATGAAAGAAGACCCATTCATGTTTAGTGTCGTTCTGTCAGTCAGAGACCCCACAACACAGTGACATCAATCAACCACAGTTCGTTGCATTCTGGCGCAAAGTATTAATGAAGAAACATAGCATCCTGTTTTCAACACACTATCAGCCAGACAGCTAGTATCACATTACGCGTAGGGGAGGAAAGCTTGTGGCAGGTAAGCGCAGGAAGCTGGCAGCTGTCAGCAGAAGTGCGCTGTTTAAACAAACCGCGGCCGTTCCATCCCTTCCCCTCCTGCGACCGATAGGCGGTCAGGGTTATTGCCCTTGTCTTCAACTAAAGATACATTGATAACAGTGCTTAGTGGTAAGGAATAGAAATGATACATTTAAAAGAAAAAAATTCAAAGAAAGAAAGAACCTAATGAGTGGTAATTGTGATGTCAGTAGTTATATGTGTGGGGTGACGGTAATGATAATGATGATTGAAAGGAATGGACGAATCAATGGGTGAGAGGCTATCATTGTTGTTAAAAAAAATAAAAAAAGAAGGAAAGAAAAGGAGGAAGAAAAGAATAGGGCCACTCCCATGATCCCCTCCTTAACCGCCTCGTTCTCATCCAACAGCCATTTTGCACCGAATATGAGAAGTGGATTCTCATTCTTGGTTTTCATTGTCCTAAATGTGTTTGTTTTTGCCTGAAGAAGACCCAAGGTCAAAATGCATTGTGTTTTGTCCTGTAATCTGTTTGTCAGTATCAGTGGCAGTAACTAACACCATTTTTCTTTAAATCTTACCTCAATGCTAATGAATGACATTTGACTGGCCTCGTTTTCAAAAAATAAATAACATAATGAATTTTTAAAAATAAATGAATAAATAAAAAATCAGAACTTTCACAAACAGAAAAAGAGAACAAAAACTTGTACTTCAGTTGTTTTCATCCTTGAATATAATACAAAATATGTTTGAACACTGCATCTAACTAGATAACAGCGTTCATGAAGTCCAAACAGCGTCTCTAATTTGCCGGAAGTGCACTCACCAAAAGATAAAATCATGAAGTTGAAAACTACCCAGCACGCTCAGCAGCAGACCACAGTTGTGCTGGACCAAACTATCAGCACTGTGATCTTCATAACTTTGTCAATTATCAGCTATAGTTCACTTTCCCAGTTCCCATCACTGTACTTCAATCCCCACCGCCCAATCTGAACATTAATTTGATCATTTCCTCCTGCACGGGATGATACACATTGTATGTTTTTACAAGCATAAACTAATGAGTGAGAGTCTTCATGTTAAGTTACATCTAGTTGTGTCTGGATGTTAATATGCAAAAACCATTACGATTTGAGTTTGAACCCACGATTACATTCAATGATATACAAAATTTAAATCACTGAGCATTTGGATGCACAACAAACAGAATACTGCTTTTGCCTTAACCCAATGCCTACCAGATCGACCAAGATCGACCGCTGAATACTAGGTCAACGACTTTCGCTTTCACCATTGCATATCCCAGAATGCAATCGTGACAGAAGAGTCTTCCGGTAGGAAAGTTTCTAAACGCCATTCTCTTTTTTGTTGCATGAATTTTGGTGGAGCAGTTTTGCTGCTGTGAATTTTCGAAGTTCAGCTTTTTTTTTTTTCGCAAAGTTTTTCTGGGAAAATGGCGGACCAAGTAACTATGCAACTTGTAGAATTCATTTTCTGAAGTGATATTGATGAAGAGAGCATATCTGCGGGCTACACTCTTGAAGATTTGAAGCAAGACGATTCCGACATCGATCTTGACCTAGTTATAAATAAAGTATCAACTGGTGACCGATTTTGAGGCCCGAATCGATAATGATTCGGGCAATGATAATGGCGATATGGAATAGCCCATTGCTGCTGGGCCCTGCCCCCCCAAAAAGAAAAGAAAAAAAAAAAAAAAAAAACGTGCTAGAGATTCTTTAATTGTTGCCTGGAGTGGTTGACTACAAGAAGTGAAGCCCCCAAAAAGTTTCCCTTGATTTGATAGCTATGAAACCGGGTCAGTCAGTGGGTGCGTCCCATGATTTGCCTATGGGAGCATCACCTTTAGCCTTTTGATTTCAGAAGAATTTCAGCAGACTTTTAACGAGAAACAAATTTATTTGCTGCACAAAAGGAAGCAGAGAAGGATGAACATAAACTCTGGCCTAAAATAAAACTGCCAGTTTATTAAAAAGCAAAGAGGAGACAGACAAGAGGTACATCATCACCACAGTGTGTGTGTGTGTGTGTGTGTGTGTGTGTGTGTGTGTGCGTGTGTGTGTGTGTGTGTTGGGGGAGGGGGGGGGGGGAGGGATTGTTTAGTGCACTTGTGCAAAAGCACATTTTTGCTGAATCCATCACAGTCTTAAGTCTAGTATTCAGTAATTTGTTCTTGTTTTTTTTTTCCCCTCAGCAGTTAGAAGACAAAGTTACTTGTATGTGATGCCTTCAGTTTTACAAAATAATTGTTGTTGTTGTCATACCCTGGCTAAAAGACTCCAGGGATCATCCAAACAGTCGAAGTAATAGAACATTATGGTACAAATGCATCAGCTTGGGGATGAGAACATTACATGTGTGACCGTTTTTGATTACCCTGCCACATGGGCAGCCACACTCTGACTTCGGAGGATAACAAAATTGTTGAAGTTTGGGATTTTTTTTTTCCTTCACAACAAAAGTTGATTATTCAGTGTGCAGACCATACAGAATGACTTTATTTTGTTCCTGAAGGTTTCAGTACTTTGTTCAGACTTGGAAAATCACTCTGTGCTCCTAATCCATGACATTCTGTGGGTACAGTGAATTTAGGGAAAATTGTTTTTAGCATCGAGAACACTGAAGTAAGAGTTAGTCTGGTTTTTCTTTTTTTTCCTTGTGTACCAGTTCACTATATATGGGAAAAATGGCTGTTTTTGGATGGAGTGATGTCTTTGAATTTTTTTCATTATTATTTTATGGAATAGACAAGTTAAAAACAAATTTTTTATTGAGGTTTCTTTATGGCAAGTGTGTATGTGTTGCGGAGTTACCTCTCTTGGCATGGTATAGCACAAAATCGTGCGGTAGGCAGAGGGTTAATGTCAATGAAATGCAAAGTACTCCAACAAAATCATGCCAATTCCGATAATGCGCTCAGTTTCACCTAGCTGGAAATGACCACAAAGCACACTTTTTTCTTTCCTGATTTCTAAGCTGTTTCAAAGAATTTGCATTCCTGCCTCCATCAGCAAAACAAAGTACAACATGCTGAACTGATTTAAAACCCCCCGGTAGGTAGATGGAATGTACCCTCAGGAAAAACCCCACTACATTCTGGCACCAATTCATGTGAACTGGATAACAGGACAGAGTCAGGATCCATGAACTACGGAAGTCTAGGCTCTCATGAACGCCCTTGTATTTCATCAATGCCCTCCCGTCACACTGACCTCATTTTGCCATGGAATGGATACACTGCCAATGTTGAATTTGCTGTAAAAGGAATCGTCACTGGCATCCAGGTTGACCCCTTTCACTGTAGAGAACTGTTCTATATCCAACACGTCTTTACAGTATACTGCCGGGGGCTGTAAACAGAAACAAAAGACCATGTGATTTACATGCTGTTGCATGGTTTGTAGTCTAACAAGGGCACGAAACTGACCAACTTTTCCAAAACTTTTCACATGCAAGTGGACTAAATTTTCAAACTTGGTATATACTACATTTTGGTTACAAACAATAGGACTACATTTCTTAACTCAATGCAAACACTGATTGTGTGACAGAATAAAAACACCTGTGTGCAACGTTACCTTTATGGCAGAACAGAGATCATACACTCTGAATCCCCCAAAGCTTAATTAACTCACCATGATCCAACTGCTGGTAAGGTCCTATTTCTTGAATATCTCTACATAACTAAAAAGCTCAAGCAGCTTAAACCCTTGCTTGAAACTAAATTCACTTGCAACAACCACTTTTATTTCTTGTTCGTTTTTTTTTTTTTTTTTTGAGAGGACAACATCAAATATACAAACTTTCTTAAACTTAAATAAGTTTTTTTTAACAGAATTTTAAAGTCTTAAAAGAGCACTTTGGTTTTTCCAAACTCTGAGAAACCTTAAATGATTGTACAAACCATGTGTCATGATACACACTTATCTGCACCCACTACTCTGTAGTTCTGCAGCTGTGGCAGCTGAGTTTTACACACACACACACACACACACACACACACACACACTCCCCCACCCTACCCCCCAAAAAGGAAACAACAACAACAAAACAGACAAACAAAACTGAAAAAAAAAAACATCAGACAGAATAACACAGTAAGCATTCAGATTCTTGGCAGCAGTGTACATTTGGGGGAATTATTCAATTCTGTTTTCAGTATACAAGAACACTGGTTTTGATGCAATGATTTGATTTGCCACTGCACATAATTAAAAAAAAAAAAAAAAAATCTGCTGCCCATATTCTTTTGGCGGTAATAAATTTCAGTAGTTTGCATTGCCCTGAGAAAAAGATATAATTAATCACAGTTTGCTTGGTCAAGCATTCCAATGGAGCAGAAGGGAAATGACTCTATCTCCAGTGATATTAACCAACAACAGAGCAGCAGCAAAATGATGAATACACACGACAAAAACAAAGCAAGTACAACCTTTATTTGGAGAAAAGGAACACTCATCTCAGTCTTTTTTTCCCTAAATTTATCAATACATACTTGTTACTTTCACTAACTTGAATCATTTCCAATGCACTCCTTAATACATTTTTACAAGTGTTTGGATGAAAAATTTTTTTATTCCATGGACTTCGTAAACAAACTTGCATTACATTCTGTTCACTTTTAATGCAGCAGGAATGAATCTATACAGCAGAGGGGAACATATATTCATGTGCTATCAAAAACCCTGTTGTAAAAAAAAAAAATTCAGGTGACACACTTCTGCTTTCTTTCATTTAACAAATAAAGCTTTCTTAATACCTATAAATAAGCAAATATTTTCAAATTTGCATTTGTAAAGTCTTTTTTTTTTTAATTTTGGGGGGTGGGGCACCTTACAGCTATCGTGTTTGTTTAAAATATTTGAATAATCTGTACAAAACAAAAGCTGGAAAACTAGAGGTCTGGACAAAGTAGTTCGACAATGAAAATCGTGTAGTCTTGTAGACAACTGAGACATCTCGCAAAAGTAAACCAACTGATCACAACAGGCACATTACTAAATGTTCAGTATTCTAAACTGCAGGCTTGGGTCAGGCTTACTGACCCCAAGATGCAATTACAGTATCTCTTATACTGTTAAAGCCCACAAATTTTGCACTTTTGGTTGTTTTAGTGTATGTGTGTGTGTGTGTAATGTTCACAACATCCTTTAAAGAAAAAAACTGATTCTAGTGAAAACAAAAGACTGGCAATTCAAGATACAACATGAATAAACCAGAGCCTGGAATGGCAAAGGAAAAAAAAAAGAGAGGAAATTTCTAGGGGGGTCCGGGGGCATGCTCCCCCTAAAATGTTGAAATTCAAAGACTAAAATCTGTGCAACGTGAGGCATTCTGGAGGCAAATTTGAAGGAATCCAGCACACTAAAATTCATAATGAATATCAGTCTCATAACATACACTGAAAGGCAAATTGTACAAGTTAACACAAGGAAAACAAAGCAAAGCAAGGGCAGAACCTCATACTGCCTACAGCACAAAACACACGCACACATTCTCTTTTTCCTAAACCCCATCATTTCAATTTTTTGCTCAAGAAAAGAATGCAATCAAGTCCAAAATACACGCTGAAAAGGCTAATTGTACAACAGAAGGAAAACTAAGCAAAATATAGGCCGAAACTCATACTGCCTGCAGCAAAAAACATATGCCTCCTCTTTTTTTCACTTCCTCAACTGACACAAGATTTTTCAGAAAAAAAAAATATTCAATCAGGCACAAATAAACATACACTGAAAAGGAAAATAAAACTGTACAACACAAGGTAGACTAAGTAAAACATGAGTAGAGGTTCATACTACCTGGAATACTAATGTAACTTTCTCTTTCCTTTTTAAACTCGATCATCTGAGACAAATTTTTATAAAAAGAATTCAATGAAGCCCAAAACACACATGCTGGAAAACAAAACAAGGTGTGAACTAAGCAGACGCCTCTCGCTTCATGTGGTCTTTTAAGGCAATTCAGCCTCTTGGATCGCAGACAATGTCACAGTGGCATAATCCACAGAAGGCAGTCCCTACCATCTGACTTTTTGGATATGCTCAGGTAACAGCTCTTCTCGGACTTCGGTCTCCATCCACGTCCATTTCCAACTATTCTTTACCACTGAATCATCGAAAACGTTGCCACACTTGACTATTCGCCTATCCCCCATCTTGAAGAAATGATCGAATCTAGGTCAACCCACAATGCATTGCACGCGTTAAGCCTAGACTGAGCTTTCTTTCGGCGAGTAAGAATTTGCAAAAGTCGTCTGCTACACCGAGGGACTGTAAAAAAAGAAAAAAAGTATGGTCGTCTTTCTTTTTATTACGCTGAAAAAAAAAGTTTGCGTCGTTTTCAAATTTTCATTTACGCGAGCACTCATTTCCGCCATGAATTCCAGGCTCTGATAAAACACATTTCTCAAAGAAAAGAAAAAAAGAAGGCAGTGACTGATCTCTTTTTTTTTCTTTTTTTTTTTTTTTTTTAAGAGTTTCATGGCATTATGTGGGCTCAAACAGAATCTAGATTTAAAAAAAAAAAAAAAAAAAAAAAGTAGCCAAACATGAAACCAACACAAAAACATTCTATGGCTACACCCATGTAACCCCAGATATTAACATCCACACACATCACAAACACTGCCATATACAGTCAAATACACACACATACAACCATACAAAAATATACAAGGACACCAACACAATGCTGTTTGGCATATTACTTACATCGGGCACAAAGGGCACCTCACACATGCCGGCCTCCAACCTTTTCCAGTTAATGTTGTGAAAGAAAAGGTGAGATTTGACCTGATCCGCCCCCTCCCCTGTACAACCAAGGCGACTGGTGGGTCCTTGTCTAGCAACTGAAACATGATGTCTTTTTGGGTTTAGCACTATTCCCTCACACACCTTGCACATTCACAGCCACAGACATTTCCTTCCCCCACTGTACAGGTTGAGGTATATTACAATATCATACAAAATTGTTTCATTCATTCCTCATTTCACCCCTCCTCCACACCATCTCCCCCTCCCCCTATCCCCCGCTCCCTCCTACTCACAGCGCCAACATGATCAACCAGCCCAGATCACATCATCCCCCTCACAACATGACACAACCTGGCGTGGAGAACAGCGATAGAAGATCTGCAACCTGCCAGCCTGGCTCTAGAACAGGCTGCAGCACAGCCAACAATTCTGCACTGCACCAAGCAACACTACACATACTGTGCTTTTTGCAAACCACTGCACAGTACACACCACACTCTAACCACAGACTCCTGAAACCACACTCACTGATGTCCAGCTTACAACAGTTATAGCACGGACAGTGTTTAAGTCAGGATGTTTCCAGTGCTGCCAGCCATGATGGCAAGACCTGGCCAGCATGCTAGTTGACTGGAAAACTGTATGCAAGTTAAAACGCCAAGAAAAAACATCCACATCAAGTTAAGAGCTGAAACCAAAGCACTGATCTAAAACAATGTACTTTGCCAACAACAGTCAGATCAAGCACAAAATATCCGTTTCTTTAAAAAAATAAATAAATACAAAAAACATATCAAGTGGAACAGCTAAGAACAGAGACTTCATAGAATCCGCAGAAAACATATGCATCTTTAGTTGCAGATGTGATTCTTTCCTTCTTTCTTTCTGCATACACAGGCTGATACTCCTGTGGACACTCTCCTGTGTAGACAGGCTGATACTTCTGTGGACACTCCCTGTGTAGACAGGCTGATACTCCTGTGGACACTCCCTGTGTAGACAGGCTGATACTCCTGTGGACACTCCCTGTGTAGATAGGCAAGTATTAATCCCATCTACCCAACAAAGGAGTGGAGTTTGGTGTGTATGACCATTTTTTTTTATCCTGCCATTAAGGCAGCAATACTCCAACTTTGGGGAAGGTGCATGCTATGTGTAACGTGTCATCCATACCAACGGCCAAGCATGGGGAGTTCGTATTATTCCCCGTTTGGCTAGTATACTTGCCATGTCAGACCATAGCAGAATTTAAAGGAATCAGAGGAGGGGCCGAGTGCCCTAATGGTTCTTGGGGTTAGAGGGCAGAACCGATATAGCTGCATTAGCCGCCACACAAGAGATCCCTTAGAACCATCAGCCCTGGTCATGCAGATATCCATTAAATAAGAGTTTATGAAGGGATTTTCCGAACTCAAGTAGGCTGCCTGTAGTAGATGGTGCAAGGGGACAGAGCGCTGGAACGCTGTGGAAGTGGGCAGGGCTCTGACCTCATAAGCCCGAGGAGATAAGACAGGGAGATCCTTGTATGCCTGGGCGTAGGCAGATCTGACCGTCTTGGAAAGCACCTACAGATAGTGCCAGTTGAGATGTCTTTATTACTATTGGGGTTGATAGAGATGAGGAGATATCTCTGGGAGGAGTGCCTGGGGCACGAGCGTTCCCAATGGTATCTCAGACACCTAGAAGGGCACAGGTCCATGTCCCCCCCGCTTTCCCCTCTTCCCAGGATATCCGCCAGTGAGCGGGATGACAAGGGAGGGAGAGGCCATGCCTGGTTCCTGATTCTTTGCTAAGAATTCAGGAAGAAACTTTAGAGAGACAGAGCCATCCCTGTGGAAGGCAATTTCCCTGGGGTCCCTGCTGAGGGCATGAATTTTGCTTCGCCTTCTGGCCGAAGCCAGGGTAAGGAGAAATGTGGTCTTCTGCGAAAAAAGGTCAAAAGGAGGGTGGCGATAGGCTCAATGGGGGTTTTCTGAGAGCGTCAGGACAATAAAGAGGTCCCAAAGGGGGATGCGCCTAGGGGACTGGGACTCACGTAGAGCCACCCACTAGAGCTGAGAAGGAAGTCATTCTCAAAGGAGGGTCCGCAGAGATGGTAAATAGTGGTGCAGATAGCTGACCTGTAGTCCGGATACAGCTAGCAGAGAGCTTAAAGCGAAGGAACATGGGAGAGGGACTTGAGGTCTGGAAACCAGGACTGGGCTGGCCACCATGGGGTTATGAGGATGAGCCTGGGTCTTTCCAGCCTCGCCTTCCTGATCACCCTGTGGAGTATGGGGAAGGGGGGGGAGGCGTATGCTATGAGGCCTGGCCAGGGAAGGGGAGAGCGTCGATTGCATACACTTGCGGATTGGGGACGGGAGAGACATACACTGGCAGACGATAGTTGAATCGGGTGGCAAAGAGGTCGACCATTGGCCTGAACAATGTGCCCACACCAAGGTAGGGTTAGCCTGCTGAGGGTCCATTCAGTGTGAAGGAGGGACCTGGACCAGCTGAGGGAGTCTGCCAGGATATTGCGGGTCCCTGCTATGTGTCTCGCGAGGAGGGTGATCCCCGTGTGTGATACCAGCAGAGGAGGGCCTCTGTCCGGAGGGAGAGGGTGATGGAGCCAGCCAGCCGCCCCCCCCTCCTCCCCCCCCCCCCCCGGGCTTTGTTGACATAGCAAGCCACTGAAGTGTTGTGTCCATGAGCAGGAGAACAAGTCTGTGCGAGACCTGGGGTTGGAAGCGGAGGAGGGCAAGCCTGACCACGTGATGAGGTCCACTAAGCGGGCAGAACTGTCTGGGGTCGGGGAGACCTGCATGGAGATTGTGTCGAAACTCATGCCCAGAAAGAAGAACTGCTGACTGGAGTTCGCACTTGTTGGGGTTGGTGACAAACCCTAGTATGGAAGAGAGGCACAGGAGATGGTTGGTGTGGGACTGGCACTGGGCCCGGGAGGGAGCCAGAACGAGCCAGTCGTCCAGGTACACCAGGAGGCGAATGTCCTCCTGTCTGGCCAGGGAGGCCATCTCCTTGACAACCTTCATGTAGAGGAAGGGTGCCAGGGAGAGGCCAGAGGGGAGCGCCTTGAACTGGAACACCCGACCCTGCCAGATGAACCGGAGGTATCGTCTGTGGGATGGGTGTATGTGGATCTGAAAGTAAGCATCCTTCAGATCTATCAAGGTAACCCAACCTGATGGTGGATGGAGTCTCCACGATGGTGGATGGAGTCTCTGATCTGAGTCGGTGTCTCCATCTTGAATTTGCTGGCTCTGAGGAACTTGAGGGGAGAGAGGTCGAGGATGGGCCGCCATCCTCTTAAGGGTTAGGGGACCACAAAGAGTTGGGAGTAAAACCCCGGGTTGGGATGGCCCCTTTTTGTAGAGTTCTTCGACTTCCCAGCAAAGCGCCTCCACCTGGCCTGGGGAGGGTTCACTGGGGGAGGGAGGGGGGAAAACGCATCAGAGGGGGACGTTTGTGGGCCCAAGGCAGGCAGAACCCCTCCTGTAAAACCACCTCTATCCAAGGGCTGAGGCCAATACGTCTCCACTGGTGGGCATGCGGGATAAGCTGCCCGCCAGAGGGCCGAGGGGGGGGGGGGGGGGGGGAGGTGAGTGGGCGGGATAGGGGGGTCGCGATAAGGGTTTCTCCCTGTTCCATTCTCCCATAGGTGAGTCCTCCAGTCACCTCTGGGCCGTGCCTGTTGGCCGAACCGAAAATTCTGCTGGGGGAGTTTCAGGCCTCGGCCTAGAGGAGGTATTAGGGCACTTGGCGGGCCGTGCGGCGCAAGATGGTGCCTGCTTGGGATAGGGCTGGGGTCTGGAAGGGGAGTGGAGAAACGAAAGGAGGGTCTAGCAGGGTGAGGCTGACGAGGGGGGGGGGGGGGGGGGGGGGCGCTGGCCGCAAATGATGCTGCCTGCTTGTGTTCTTTCGACTAAGTGGGAAAATGACAGCAGTCAAACAGTCGCTGAAGAGCGACTGCTCCTGACCCGGGATGCACCGCAAGGCCGCCTTAAGCGCTGGGGAGAGATTAGCCTGTGACAGCACGGCATCTCTACAGGCCTGTAAGCAACTGTAGTAGTGGCTCCTGGCTGTACTGTCCGCCATAGCCAAAAGGTGATGCGAAATCCTGTTGGTCAGGAGTCGCATCAGGGGGTCGCCAAACAAACGAGATTCTGTCTCCTGGTGTGTCTCAGAATCATGTGAATCTGAGGACACTGAAACAGCGCCGTCCTCCTCCAACCAGAGCTCTTCCACCCACTGCAAGAGCATGTCGGCAAAGGCATGTCCAGCAGTGGTGTGCAGGATCCCCGTTCCGACTATACGGTCCCACTCCGTCAGGTTCTTGATAGAGATCATGGCGGAGTTAGGGGGCCAGGTGGGGAATAAGCCGGCAGTCTGCTGGGGAAATAGCAATTTCCCTGGTTACCGGATTGTCGGAGAACAGGGAGGAGGAGTGGGCCTTCCAGGGGTCCCTGAGGAAGGTGCCTACAGGGGCTGCGTTCGGGGCCGAGAGAGATTCATTCCCTGGTGGGAGGGACGGCCTGTGCACCCCTGGCTAGAGTTGCCACTCCCAATAGAGGTAAAGTATCTGAAGTGCGACGATTCTGGGGCAAGATCGCTGGGCTGGGGGGGCCCCGGCATACTTAGCGAAAAGAAAAAGAACTTGTCCGAGGGTGGGGCTCCCTCACGACAAGCTCTGGGCACCACCGCTCAAGGGTGGACACGTCGCAAGATGAGGAGAAGGATTCCTCTACCTCATCCTCAGACTCTGGGGAATCAGGCTCCTGGAGAGGTTGCGCTGAACCTTCTCCAGGAGGCACCTGCAGGGGTGCGTGAGGGTCCCCGCCCTAGCTGGGTAGTGGGGGAATGCGAGGGCAGGTCCCTCGTGGCTCCATGATCGGCAGCCGGACTAAGGGGGGAAGCCCGTCCTGCCGATCGGACAGCACTCAAGAGGGAGGGAGACCGAGGTCGAACCAGCACGAGAAGGCTGGATGCCACATACAACCCTGGAGCTGGTCATGTTGAGTATCAGATCTGAGCCACAAGTCCTTCTCGAGGGCACAGAGCCACCGGTCCCCGAGGAGGAAGGTGGGCTGTGGCGGCCCTGGGGCAGGATTTCCTCGGGGGCCAGGGTAACCTGAGACACCGGGGGGGGGGGGGGGGGGGGGGGGGGGGGGGGGGGGGGTAGCAAGAGAGTGTGGCCTGTCGTACCCGCCCTGGAGAGTGCACTGCCTCATACACCTCCCTGGTGGGATCCATGGAGGCCCCCTGTGTAACAGGGGCAGCGGTGGAGGACACGACAACTGAGCCCCCTACCCGCATGCGCACAGATAGGGGATAGCTGCAGTGACGTTGCCACCCCCTGGGTGGGATCGTGCAGGTTACCCATGCTGGTCGGTCGATCTCCCCCCAGAGGAACGGGGACCGTGGACGTTGCCCAAGTGGGGCGCGGAAGAAGTCCACTCCCCAACGTCCTGTATCCCTAGTGGAAAGTTTGAAAGTCAATCGGGGTGGGTCGACCACCGGGGGTCTGAGCGACAGGTCCGGTTGAGCGGTGCCTGAGTTATGGCCAGTTTGGGGGTCCCAAGGACTGACCATAAGTCCGCCACCAGTGTGCCGACGCTCTTCATGCAGGAGTAGTGGCTGCACTTGTGCACGGTGGGGGATAGCGTCATAAGCCTGCATGCTATTAGTGGGGGGAGGCTAATGGCACGAGGTTCATATAGGCGAGTGACAGGTGGCGATTCAAAGCGCATCCCGTCACCCGTGCTGGTCCGCGCCTCGGCAAAATTCCCCCGTGGGCCCAGGGTCACGTGACAGAGCATGATAGTAAGAGGTCACACTGTGCATCGGAAGGGCAGAAGGCAAGCTGGCAGGTAAAGAGGGAGAATTTGCATCAGAATTCTTAAAATGGGCTTGGCCTTTTATCGGACCCTTGCCTTTGGATTTTCTGGAATATTAAACGAAAGGCATTTTGAAATGGTGGCAGCTTGCCTTTTGGCCTTCGGACACAGTGATTGTGTGTCCGCCGGTCGGGTAGAGGAGGTATCAAACTGATGGTCGCGCGTCCGTCCGCGAACCCACCTCCACACTGGCCGTACGTTCTTCCGTAGCAAGAACGGATTGCTCTGAGGAATCGGCATGCGGGTCCTCCGGGGCAATGAGCGACTTCTGAACTATGAAGTGGCTCGACCGGCCGTTGCCCTTCACCATATTGGGCTATGGTGGCAGAGCAAACACAGAGCACACAACCACTAAGTGGAGACAAGTCAGTCGTTCGAGAGATCATAAATAAACTTGATCGACCTTGTGCTACAACGCTGATAAATACAGCACTGATAATACTTGATCGAGAGATCGTACAGAACTCAATACGAGTAACAGGGGATCGAGAAATCAAAGGGAAAACTCGATTGACCGTACTAGTAACACTAATAATGCATACTGCTAATCGAGTGAAACTCGATCGACCTGTACTAGTACAATGATAATAAGTATAAGGTGCTAATAACCGTGGAGGAGAAACCTCCATACCGTTAAACCCTGGTATGATGTACGTGGATGACCACGAGGTGAGGCAAGATGGCGGAAAAGACGACCGGCAAGGAAAGAAAGATGGCGGCCCAAACGCCCGGCGAATGTTAGATCGTCAAAGTTAAATTACCGGGAAGAGCGCAAGAGTGAAAACTAACGCGGTGACAGCAGAGAACCGGTACAAAGGAATGGATGAGCAGTGTGATGCATTCCCACCAGGAGGGGACGTGTTCCTACACCGTAGAGTAAGTACCGAATTTGGGGAAATGGCACTGAAAAACAAAGTCGCAAGAACAATCACGACGAGTGTGAAAATAAAATAGAAACACGCCAACCGTAAGCCTCACACGGCGAGTGTACCCAGGGTTTAGCGCAAGCCACAACTGAACAAGTAAAGAAGCAAACACACAAGCAATCTTTACACAAAGAATAAGTATAGGCAAGACAGAGCACAAGACTTACCTTGCTTAGGCTGCAGGCCTCGATGAATGAGGAACAGGAAGCGGCCACTGGCTTTCTTCCTATGGCTGAAGTAGAGTGGGCGTCACATGACGGTCTTATTACCGCATTAGCCACAAAAATTCGGCCTCACAGAGCTAACTAACTGCTGCTGAATGCTATGGTCTGACATGGTCTAGTGTATGACGCCAAATGGTCTTCTCTTCTGAAAGTTAGTGATGGGATTTTACCTGTGTGCAAGATGTTATGTGTGCGTTCACACACAGAACCTTGGTTTGTAGTCTCATTCGAAGGACTGTATGGGAAATGGAGTCAGAACCAATGTATAAACTCCAAGGGAAAAATACCCTGTACCGAAACGGCCTGGCAGAGATTCAAACCTGCAACCCCAGGATCACGAGTCAAGCACTCTACCAATTGGGCTATTCCAGCCCTATAGATGTGATAAAAAGATGTTTTTCATCTAACAGATGTCTGATTCCAAGCTGTTAAGGGTAATGAGTTAATGTTCCCTAAACAGAAAAGAAAAAAGAGCACCTACTGCCTCACAAATTCCACGGCACTCCTCGGTGAACTTGGCAGAGTAGACCTCCTGGTCCTCCCGAACTCGGCGGTCCACCTCCTCCCTTTTCACCTTCTCCTTCTCTCGCCCTGAATGGAGCCTGCACACACACACACTGCATGTACAGCTTTTATCGCCAGTCATCCCGCACACACACACACACTGGGTGCACAGCTTTTGTCACCAGTCATCCTACACACACATCCTGCGTGTACAGCTTTTGTCACAGTCATCCTGCACACACACACACACACACACTGCAAGCACAGTTTTTGTCACCAGTCATCCTGCACACACACACACACGCACTGCTTGCACAGCTTTTGTTGCCAGTCATCCTGCACACACACACACACACACACTGCGAGCACAGCTTTTGTCACCAGTCATCCTGCACACACACACACACACACACTGCATGCACAGCTTTTGTCGCCAGTCATCCTGCACACACACACACACACTGCGTGCACAGCTTTTGCTGCCAGACACCCTACACACGCACACACTGCATGCACAGATTTTGTCACCAGCCATCCTGCACACACACACACACTGCGTGCACAGCTTTTGTCACAGTCATCCTGCACACAAACACAGCGTACACAGCTTTTGTCACAGACATCCTACATACACACACACTGTGTGCACAGCTTTTGTCGCCAGTCATCCTGCACGCGCGCGCGCACACACACACACACACACACACTGTGTGCACAGCTTTTGTCAGTCATCCTGCACACAAACACAGCGTACACAGCTTTTGTCACAGACATCTTCCATACACACACACTGCGTGCACAGCTTTTGTCACAGACATCCTGCTCACACAACTGTGTGCACAGCTTTTGTCGCCAGTCATCCTGCGCACACACTCATCCTGCACACACACACACACACACACACACACAGAGTGTGCACAGCTTTTGTCACCAGTCATCCTGCACACACACACACTCACACTGTGTGCACAGCTTTTGTCACCAGTCATCCTGCGCACACACACACACACACACACACACAGTGTGCACAGCTTTTGTCACCAGTTATCCTGCACATACACTCATCCTGCACACACACACACACACACACACACACACACACACACACACACACAGTGTGCACAGCTTTTGTCACCAGTCATCCTTCACACACACTTTGTGCACAGCTTTTGTCACCAGTCATCCTGCACACACACTACATGCACAGCTTTTGTCACCGGTCATTCTGCACACACACTACGTGCACAGCTTTTGTCACCTGTCATCCTGCACACACACACTGCGCGCACAGCTTTTGTCACCAGACATTCTGCACACACACACTTTTCGCCCATTGTTTAGAGCCAACTGAACAGCCAGAGAGGAAAGTCAAAGATCTTGTGAAAAGAGAAACACCACAGGCACACAACTGTAAACAAATACACAGTCTATTGCATAGTAGACTATCTCTTGACATCTGCAAAGCAGGCAAGACTACACCAAACTGACTGCACAAGTCACCCCACTGCATTTCATGTTTAACAGCAATAATGACTGGCACTTTTATATCGCCTTGCCTATGGATGTAAGTACTAACAAAGACATTTTCTCTCTAACACACACATGCAGACATGCATGCACGCACCCCACACACTTACAGCCTTTTGCAGTGCTAGAGAATATGCTGCTATATATCTCTGTCAGCTCCCACATTCAGCTTTCTGACAATCATATTAAATGGCCCACAGTGTCATTGACCAGCGCCACACTTGACACACGCTGAAATCTTTTCTTCAACTTGTTAAGAGTTGAACTGAAGCACTGTACACATGGTGGCCAGTTCTGCACCGACCATTATCCTGAAACAACATGTCCTGATGCTCAAAGCCTCCCAAGTAACCCATACATGTACAAAATACGTCACCTTCATGAGAAGGTGTACGGCAGAGATGCAGTTACATGACACTGCTAGATGGCAGTCCAGGATGAATGTCATCTGAAAGATTAAGCTAAAGCAAGGCGTCATATCACAGTGCTATACACTGGCGATGTACATCATCCCATAATAATTTCTGTGCCTCGCCTTCCATCAATATTATTTCTCAGCCAGTTGGAATGTGTCAACACTGATGGCGGACACAACAAGCTTGCTATCAACGTTTTAGTCTTTGGGCATAGGGAACTTACCTTCCCTTTGATCACTTCATACATGATGCAGCCCACTCACCTTCCCTTCAATCATTACATGATGCAGCCCACTCACCTTCACTTCAATCATTTCATACACAATGCACCCCACTCACCTTCCCTTCAATCATTTCATACATGATGCAGCCCACTCACCTTCCCTTCAATCATTTCATACATGATTCAGCCCACTCACCTTCCCTTCAATCATTTCATACACAATGCACCCCACTCACCTTCCCTTCAATCATTTCATACACAATGCAGCCCAGTCCCCACCAGTCAGGGCTGAATGTGTACCGCTCGTTCCTCACCACTTCTGGAGCTGTCCACCAACACACACACACACACACACACACACACACATACACGCACACAAACAAAATCTACCATGCTAGCAACAGAAGCATATACACTCTTGCATATATTGGTAAAACTGAAGCTAAAAACAAAGATCACAACACAGTGTAATAGATTTAGGCACCTTCACTTTTGCACCTACCATCAGGTCTCAAAACATGGTACAGCAGTATGGCATATAAACTTAACTTAAAAAAAGAACAGAAATCCCAGTATATTACACAGCACCATCAAGTTAAAAATAAATCTGCAGTGTTCTCACATTGACCTCTGTCATTCTGCAGACACCATCCTTTCTGAACCATCATTCATTATTCACTCAAATGACTCTCGACCTTTTTCCCGCTGAAGCTTACACAACCTGGGATTATTCGTATTCAACACACACACACACACACACACACACACACACACACACAAAACATGCACAAATACAAAAACAAACACACACACACACACACACACAAACATGCACATACACAAAAACACGCACGCACGCACACACGCACGCACGCACGCACGCACACACACACACACACACACACACACACACACATACACACACACACACACACACACACATACGCACAAAACACACACACAAAACACACACACAAAACACGCGTGCGCACGCACACACACACACACACATATACACAACACACACACACGCAGAAATCAGCTGTCACCTATACTGAAGAAGCAAAAACATGGGAAGAAGACACAAGAAGCAGAGAGTGAGTCACTGATAAAACACAAAACACACTTCTTACCCATGTAGCCAACTGTGCCTACTCTGCCTCGAATGGTTTCCCCAGCTGGAATTTCCACTGCCAGACCCAAGTCTGATATTCTAACGTGACCTTCACACAACAGAACCAACACTGCCCTAAAAACACACTTTTCCTACTATTAGAATTCTACGATACTACAGTACTGTTTCACCATAACAAGAAATAATGCCTGTGTAAATGCTAGGCTGCTCACCCTACGGCATCACTCTGTTTTTTCTTTTAATATATACCAAAATGGATTTTTTTTTTTTTTCCATTATTTAGAGAGTTTGTCTGTGTGGGTGCTGACCTCGGTATATACTTTCTTTTGGTACCCAGACCACCCTATAAGATAGGAATGGAGAAAAAGGTATGCATCAAGTGAACATCTAATGATGGACTCAGGATTTTCTTGCTTCATAGGCAAAAACATACAAACAAACAAACAAACAAAAAGCCAAATTAACAGATCTTACAACAGAGTGCAACATGGCTCCCATGTAACAGGTTGAGATCTAACAACACAGATGCAACACCGTTCCCAGTGACATGCTAAATGCACGCAATGCACATACCATGATATCCATTTACTACAGTCCCAAGGATCTTGCCGAGTGCAAGGACTTCACCCTCTGAAATCAAACCTTGGATATGGGTTTACTCTCCAAGATTTCAATGGAAGTGTCTGCTTTTGAAACCCTGACTGATCCCTAGTCAAGATTTGCCAGATTCTTCATAAACAGATGGCTGCCAATTCCAAATAAAAGCATCCCGATTGATAATTCATAACAGACCAAAAGAAAGTGTCAGATGATCAGGATTAAAAAAAACACACACACACACAAAACAAAGGGGAAAAAATGTCCCCCAGTGTTTAAGTGTACACACTTTAGCAATTGAACTTTACTACTCACCATCATCATCTAATAAAATGTTTTCTGGTTTCAGATCTCTGAAACAAATAAACAGAACAAATACATACTGAATGAGATCCAGAAGAAGCCATTCAACGAATATGCAAATGCCACTGTGTGTGTGTGTGTGTGTGTGTGTGTGTGTGTGTGTGTGTGTGTTTGAGTACATTTTTGTCTCGAGTACTCACACACATGCACTGATGGGTGTCTTTCGTACTCAGCCCTCCACCACGTTTCATTTTTTTTCTGATAAATGATCACTCATGACCCGCCTCCATGTCCATCCTCACTCTGATTCTTACCTGTGCACGACACCCTCTTTGGGAGTCAAGGCACCGTCATTCTCACCAGAGTGCAACACCTCTTTTTGTGAAGTTAACAGAGCAGACCATTCTAACCTCAGTGCAGTACTCTCATCATTTTCACAAGGACAGAGAAGTTGATCTGATTTGTATCCAATGTGTTCTTTTTCACAAAGACAAAACACGAACACCATTTTCACATATACAAATGTTGTTTAACAGTAAAACATTTTCACTTAAAATATTAGGTCCTTTCTCACACCACAGTTCTGCCAAGTCCTTGAAAACAACAGCTGGATTTTTATCTGCACACAATTCTCTTCATCACATCATGTCAGGGAAAGGCAGCTGCCCACACCCCATTCCCACCTGTACACAATGCCCTCTTTGTGTAGGTCGGCCAGGCCACAGGTAATCTCGGCGGCATAGAAGACAGCCCTCTCCACAGGAAAGCCGGGGTTGCCCATGTTGTGGATGTGGAACTTGAGGTCACCCCCGTTCATGAGGGTCAGCACCAGACACAGAGCTTCTTTGGTCTCAAAGGCATAGGCCAAGCTCACCTGCCACCACACAAAAACCAGAGTAGTATAGACAGAAGTACATCATTTACGCAGAAACTAGCAAGTACTAGGCACAGTTACATCAGTCATACAAAAAACAGTGTATGTTGCAGGCCATGTTCACCTTCCACCACACACAAACCAGTGAGAGCTATACACCAGTTACATCGTTAGCGTACATTGCAGACCAGACTTGCCTATCATTGCACAGAAAGTAGCAGTTCTCCAGCCAGGCACAAGTACAACAACACAAAAAAAAAGCAGAGAATACTATCAGCCAGCCTCACCAACCACTGAGATACAGAGCACGGAATACGCCCATCTTTCATTCTGTCAAAAAGTAATGAACATGTAAGCCAGGCTCATCTACCTTTCAGTGAATTCTATGGGTCAGGTTCATCTCCATCCAGTGAACTCTATGGGTCAGGCTCATCTACAAATCAGTGAATTCTATGGGTCAGGCTCATCTACCTTTCAGTGAATTTTACGGGTCAGGCTCATCTACAAATCAGTGAACTCTATGGGTCAGGCTCATCTACCTTTCAGTGAATTCTATGGGTCAGGCTCATCTACCTTTCAGTGAATTCTATGGGTCAGGCTCATCTATCTTTCAGTGAATTCTATGGGTCAGGCTCATCTACCTTTCAGTGAATTTTACAGGTCAGGCTCATCTACAAATCAGTGAATTCTATGGGTCAGGCTCATCTACCTTCAGTGAATTCTATGGGTCAGGCTCATCTACAAATCAGTGAATTCTATGGGTCAGGCTTATCTTCCTTCGACACACTGAAAGCAGAGAGCGCTACTGGCCACGCTCTCCTACCATTCTCATAGCAGCACTAACTACTGCTGACCACGCTCTCCTACCATTCTCATAGCAGCACTACTACTGCTGGCCACGCTCTCCTACCATTCTCATAGCAGCACTAACTACTGCTGGCCACGTTCTCCTACCATTCTCATAGAAAGCACTAACTACTGCTGGCCCACGTTCTCCTACCATTCTCATAGAAAGCGCTAACTACTGCTGACCACGCTCTCCTACCATTCTCATAGAAAGCACTAGCTACTGCTGGCCACGTTCTCCTACCATTCTCATAGCAGCACTAACTACTGCTGGCCACGTTCTCCTACATTCTCATAGAAAGCACTACTACTGCTGGCCACGTTCTCCTACCATTCTCATAGAAAGCGCTAACTACTGCTGACCACGCTCTCCTACCATTCTCATAGAAAGCACTAACTACTGCTGGCCACGCTCTCCTACCATTCTCATAGAAAGCACTAACTACTGCTGGCCACGCTCTCCTACCATTCTCATAGCAGCACTAACTACTGCTGACCACGCTCTCCTACCATTCTCATAGCAGCACTAACTACTGCTGACCCACGCTCTCCTACCATTCTCACAGAAAGCACTAACTACTGCTGGCCACGCTCCCCTACCATTCTCATAGCAGCACTAAACTACTGCTGGCCACTCTCTCCTACCATTCTCATAGCAGCAGCACTAACTACTGCTGACCACGCTCTCCTACCATTCTCATAGCAGCACTAACTACTGCTGACCACGCTCTCCTACCATTCTCATAGCAGCACTAACTACTGCTGGCCACGTTCTCCTACCATTCTCATAGAAAGCACTAACTACTGCTGGCCACGCTCTCCTACCATTCTCATAGCAGCACTAACTACTGCTGGCCACGCTCTCCTACCATTCTCATAGCAGCACTAACTACTGCTGGCCACGCTCTCCTACCATTCTCATAGCAGCACTAACTACTGCTGGCCACGCTCTCCTACCATTCTCATAGCAGCACTAACTACTGCTGGCCACGCTCTCCTACCATTCTCATAGCAGCACTAACTGCTGACCACGCTCTCCTACCATTCTCATAGCAGCACTAACTACTGCTGGTCAAGCTCTCCTACCATTCTCATAGCAGCACTAACTACTGCTGGTCAAATTCTCCTACCATTCTCATAGAAAGCACTAACTACTGCTGGTCAAATTCTCCTACCATTCTCATAGAAAGCACTAATTACTGCTGGCCACGCTCTCCTACCATTCTCATGAAAAGCAGGAAGTACTGTAGGTCAGGCTCATGTCCCATCAGAAAGCAGTTATGTGCTGCAGGCTACACTCACCAATCATACACACAGAAAACAGTAAGCGCTACAGACAAGTCTCGCCTACCATCACACAACGACCAGCGAATGCTAAAGGCCATGTTCATCTATCATTTACACAAAAGCAGCTAGTATTACAAGCCTGACCGCAATAAAAATACTACATCCTTTTCACAGTTTTCTTTCAAGATGCAAGTTAATCAATGTGTCTGTGCATGTGCATGCATCTGTGTGTGCTCTGTATGTACACGCGTACAGACATGCAGGAGATAATGTATGTTCACCAACAATTGACAAACTGTCAAACGATTGTGTTTCTGTGTACTGGCAAGATCAATCATATCCAAAGGTGACGAAGGCAATGTTGAGCGCTAGATTTTAAAGTGCACACTTATCAGGCAAGCACCTCCTCCCCTCTGGGTTCCCACTTCCTCACAGGAAAAAATTCAAGGGTTTTTCAAGGGTTTCTAAAGGGGATATTTTAATTTTAAGGGGTATATTTAGCCATAAAAAAAAAAAAAAAGTGAATAATTACCTTACAACTGTAATCCTGCCATGATGATAAGGTGATTGCACTTCAGTAGTCTTTTCGAAGATCAATATCATATACAAAATATAAAAAATGAAGTCTTTATACATAAATTGAGAAATCAGAAAATGAAAACTTTCAATCTGCTTTCTGGACCAGTATCTGACATGGATGTCCAGCTGCTTCTGTTTCAAGTCCTTATTCAATTCAATGGTTCATCAAAAAGCATGACATATTCATCAACTCTTTACCGGCAGCTGCAGCCGAGGCCCCCTCTCTGGGACATTTCAGGAGATAGCTCAGCAAACTTTACTTTTAAAATACAGCCACAGCATGTGTTGTCCTGTGGAAGTGTGGGGTGAATGGTTGGCAGGCCTGGACTAGCCTAATGCTTGTTCTGGGGCTGGATAGGGAGCAGGTAACCCCTCTTGAAAAGGTGAACGTGGGTATCCTTCCTGCAGCTCCACACTTAGCTCTGTGTGTGTGTGTGTGTGTGTGTGTGTGTTTGTGCAGACTAGCTGGTAGGTAAGTAGGGGGGAAGGGGTGTGGTATGAATGCTGTCTTTTAAACAAGAAAGTAAGTTGGTTTTTTTCTTAACAAATGTGCACACCCGAGAGTCACTTAAAGTCTATGGAGACGACGTGACGACGACTGATTTGAAGATTCAGTCTGTGATTTCACTCTTTTTTCAGTTCTGACAAAAAAAAGGAGCAACGCCAAAAGTTGCAAGATACCTACTTTTGGTTTCCCCACACCGATAGTTCGTCGCAATCGAGGAATATGTAAACATTGCTGCAAACAGTTTCGCGTTGTCTTCAGCAGATCGGAAACTGTGATGATTGTTGATGGCATGAATCATCTACACTTCAGCTTTCAACACATCTGTCCCACTCGCTGTTTATTGTGGATTGGCTGACAATTCTTACCAAGCAAGGTTCTGACCCGATGTTCATGAATTTGATGATAGCCGAAGTCCGTAAGACTAATGACCGCCTAATCGCTGTTTCCAATTCGACGTTTTTTTTTTCCTCTTTCCGTGACTTGCGACCGCCGATTCGCCCATTGCCCGAACATCAACGGTCTTTTTGCACACTTTACAGAAAAACGCAAATTTTGTTGCCTCTGCATTCAGTGATCTAGCTTCGATATTCTTCCTTCTGTAACTACAACAGATCAAATGTGCAATTTCCCTTAGGCATGATGGCAGATGCAACAGTATTGGACTTTCACCGAAGAAGAGGGAGCATGGAGCTCTTTGTCCGAAGTCGAACTGTGCATGCGCAAACGATAAACCAACTATTGAATTGTTTCCCTTTGCTTGAAACTGAAAG
This sequence comes from Conus betulinus, assembly GCA_016801955.1. Taxonomy (NCBI): domain Eukaryota; kingdom Metazoa; phylum Mollusca; class Gastropoda; order Neogastropoda; family Conidae; genus Conus; species Conus betulinus. Next base: position 64,347 of record JADBJO010006971.1, read on the forward strand.
CAGACGACACGCAAAATGATTCGAGAGGTGAAATCAATGTCCGAAGTCTCGTTTGCATTTGTCTGCCGATTCATCTACAAATGTTACGGTCAGTTTTGGTCCGAAAACGATTTTTAAGGGGATTTCAAGGGATGGTAGGGATATCTGCAGTTTTCAAAGGTTTTCAGGGACCTTTTTGACCCGGTTGAAATTTAAAGGGTTTTCAAGGGTCTTCAAGGGACATATGAACCCCGTTTTTGTATAGAAACACACAAAACAGAAACAAAATGAAAGCCAGAACACATCTCACACAGAACTGGCCAGACTTACCACAAACCTGGAGTTGACCTTTTGTAGAATGACCTTTTCATTCAGCACCATTGCCTCTCCTTTTCGTTTCTTGATTCGTTTCTTCTCCAGCTTTTTGCAGGCATACATCTTCCCTGTGGCTCGAACTTGACAAGCACACACCTCCCAAAACCTCCCTTGCCCAATACCCGATACATGCGAAATGTGTTCTTTGTCACTGGTTGGCTGCAAGCACACACACAAACACACACACACACTTAAAAATACACTGGAGCAAGGAAATTCTACATCCAATTTTCAATAACAGTAAACGAAGCTGACACATTTTCTGATACCTTTTAGACAGAAGACATTAAAGTTGAAAATATGCAATATCTGCACTGCTGAAAGGATTAAAATTTACTTGTTCCACATCTCCCTGATTCTCTGTCATGGTGTTCCAGCTCTGTACATCCACTTTCTTTCATTTGTAGTATACCTGATAATCCCAAACTGCTAGTCCACTGTGAGCATACTTGTGATCACGCTCAGCGAACATAATCAAACATTCTCTTATGAAACAACGCCAACTTCAATGATCTGGCATAAGAAAACCATGTAGTGCAACTCTAACACCCTACTAATTTCACATCACAAAACGCACAGACTCACCTTTCCAACCACTTCCACTGTAAGTAGCGTTTGAAGTACATACTTTCTAGAAACTCTGAGAATGGTCCTTCTGACAAGTATGTTTTAACCACTCTGGAAAAAAGAAGATATACATATATACAACATATCACACAGTGCTTTTTAATTTCTCATCACTTCTGCATCACATGAAAGAAATACTTTCAGTTCCTTCTTATCATGGTCAAAATAAGTCTAGCACACGTGTTCAATTTGTTTCACATTCAAACTAGTAAGGCATTAAAAATAACAAAAATCAATATGTCAGCAGAAAAAAATATATCTGCTCAACAGAAACATCTGTCTGCATGGGTCTTAGTAACTTTACAATTTCTGACCCAGATTTCAATCTGAAGTTTTCCCAGCGCTCCCTGAGAATTTCTTTGGTTTTAATCATGGGCCATCTCTACCTCAAGTTCTTATTTTCAAACAGTAAAATGACAGCTAAATGTCTACTGCTCTTTTTTTTTTCTAAATCATGGCTATATACCTAATGCTCTTAAACAATAAGATGACATCTGAACGTCTGCCACTATAATCAGCATCATGTTTGATGAATAGCAGCCAACCTTAAGCATTAGCTGGTGTGCAGATATGGAACAAAATTCTGGCCTACATGGAAGTCCTTGCCTGGGAAAGATTAACTGATGCCATTATCATGTAAAGTGCTGCATACTTTATGTGAAAGACCAGTGAAGTATGAAGATATTGCACAATGACACTCAATGTAAAAGGAAGAATTTCATTGCAATGACCCAGTTGGTCTGATTTTTAAATGGTTAACCTTCTTCCTCTTTCAGTTCTTTGTTCAACCTTTGATGATTTCACTTCATGCATGATACAATAACACTTCTTTAGCAGCTGCGCTTTCTGCTGTCAAATATATACATCATATGCACATTTTTTTCTTTTTAAACCAAAGGGAAGAGATTTTGTTTATTGATCAACACTTATGTCCTATACCTCTCTGCTGTGTAGTGGGCCCCTTGAACATCATCGGAATAATTCAAACGAAACACAGCAAGACACACAAAGACAGGCAAGGAACAGACAAAAAAGGTCTGCTCTTCCCAAAACCAAGAGTCTGTCTGGATTTTCTCACAGTCGGTGTCATAGCAACAGGGCACTGAAAATGGGGAATGGAAATGGAATATGTGATGGAAAAGTCTCACTGAGCCATTATGGAATTCAAAGCAGTAGGGAGGTGTAGCAGGGGGAGACAAAGAGGAGTGGAGGTGGAGGAGGGAGTGCATGGAAGTGATGGTGGATGAACTGTGGAGAGTAGCTGGGGAGGTGAAATGAAGACCACGAAGGTGCACAGCATAAAAGAGGGACAGCTGGGGAAGGTGAAATGAAGACCACAGCATAGAAGAGGGACAGCTGGGGCAGGGTATGAGGGCCGGTTATAAAGAGTGATGCATAAAGCAAGGACATAAATTGTTTCAAAATCTGTGCTTTTCATGGTTTTACTAGATAGGATATATTTGTTAGATTCATTTCAAGCACTAGCATTTGCTTTAGTTAGTAATAGAATGTGCTTAACATACATACATCATCACTTTTTTGTTCAATAGTATGGGCTTGGTTGTTAGAAAGGCATACTACTACTACATATCTTAACTAACTGTGGATGAGTTCAAAGGTAACTTATGAAAACACAGCATCGCTCAGCTACTGAATTCAGAGTACTTGTAACGGTCAGCTCCAAGTCCAAAAGTTATCCCTATCTACAGGTTTGTTTTTTTTTCAACCTACATTGCGTTTCATTTCTTTCTTTCTTCACCATCAGTCTTCCTCCATTCATGTAATGCATTTGCAGTCTTTGTACTGTCGAAGATGTCAAGAGTGCAAGTAGATCTCAAACCAAGGCAGGTGTCATGAGTCTACCAGCTCATGCAATCGATGGCTTTCTGCTGCTTTAATACCTTCTCTTTTCCTTCATGCAGGCGCTTCTGCGTGCATGTGTGTGTGTGTGTGCGTGTGAATCACAGCAGCACACCTTGGGTGTTCAACTGCACTTTACAGAATTCAGTCCCTTCCCAAAACAGCTGTTGCTGGATTCCTATGGCTACATTAATGTTGCTTACTTTAAAACTTTATCATCACACCTATTTTTTGGCTGAGGTGTCTATAAAGAAAACCAGCGGTAATCTCATCCTAAAACCTGTTTTCTACCCATCTTTTCTATGCCATGTGAGGTTAGGAGTGCTGCTGGACTAAGGCAGCAGTGCTCTTCATCCTAAAACCTGTTTCCTACCCATCTTTTCTAAGATGTGTGAGGTTAGGAGTGCTGCTGGACTAAGGCAGCAGAGCTCTTCATCCTAAAACCTGTTTCCTACCCATCTTTTCTATGATGTTTGAGCTTAGGAGTGCTGCTGGACTAAGGCAGCAGTGCTCTTCATCCTAAAACCTGTTTCCTACCCATCTTTTCTATGATGTGTGAGCTTAGGAGTGCTGCTGGACTAAGGCAGCAGTGCTCTTCATCCTAAAAACTGTTTCCTACCCATCTTTTCTATGATGTGTGAGCTTAGGAGTGCTGCTGGACTAAGGCAGCAGTGCTCTTCATCCTAAAACCTGTTTCCTACCCATCTTTTCTATGATGTGTGAGCTTAGGAGTGCTGCTGGACTAAGGCAGCAGTGCTCTTCATCCTAAAACCTGTTTCCTACCCATCTTTTCTATGATGTGTGAGCTTAGGAGTGCTGCTGGACTAAGGCAACAGTGCTCTTCATCCTAAAACCTGTTTCCTACCCATCGTTTCTGATGTGTGAGCTCAGGAGTGCTGCTGGACTAAGGCAGCAGCGTCCTCAATGGCTTAGACAGAAAGCTCAGCACAGAAAGCAGGAATCTGCTGGCAAGAGGGAGAAGAACGTAGATGTTGTTGAAGGTGGTGAGGAGCAGTTGAAGATAAAAGGTCCAGGTGTTTCATCTCTAAACATTCCAAACACTACTTTAAACAGTACCATGTTGTAGGTAAAACATGACACCAACAAAACACAACTGAAAAGACAATTCTGGCCAACACTAACTCTGCACAACTGTTGAAGAGTTCTTTGCTTGCGTTCTTCTGGTCCATCTCATCTTTGACTCCTGACACATGATTACTGTTGATGTGCGTCACATGCATCTCTGACTGAAAAAAAAAACAATTATCAATACCTGTTTGTTATGAACACATCTTTCTTCAATAGGATCAACTTATTTACTTTTAAAGCAATAAACATACAACAAATGTTCACAGCTGAGCAACTTGTTGGAAAAAAAAAAAAAAAGCAAGCTTCTTTTTTGACGATTGCCGGCAATTCAAATGATAAACACAAAAAGCATAATTCACCATCATAATTATTTTGAGTTATTCCAGAAGAATCAAAACAACCTTTCCATACAATTTTTTTTTTTTTTTACACTTTACAATACTTTGCTCCATAAAAAAGCGCACACACACACACACACACACACATTGTAGAAATAGTACTGAAACAGCACCGTACATGCATGTACATAACTACATTGTCAAATACATACTACAGTGTAATGCAATACACAATTAATTACAAATCATGCAAGCATATTACAATCATTTTACAATGCAAGTAAGTCTAATGGATGGACAGAGAGAAAAGAGAATGATGAATGCATATGCACATAATGACTCCATGAGTGTAGTAGCATATGCACATAATGACTCAATGAGTGTATCAGAGACAGTCTGACAGAAGACACACAGAAAGGGAAGATCTCAGCAAACCTAGAAATGTTATGACACTTCGTACATCATTCTTCAAATGCTACCTTGAAAGCATACACACACAGCAGCCTACATCGTATGCGAAAAAACCGAAATATGAAGTTCATCATGCATGCAGTATCATAAATTCTGCCCTACATTGTGCGGATATATATCATCAGCAAGCGTGACTTGAAACAAAAACCTTAAAATCCTTGGAATATACAAGAACACAAACATAATAATCATAATAATGACAATGACAACTTGTTGAGCACTTTTCCCTACTGTACTTGCACTTTACATTTATAAAAATCATGATCGTAACTAAACATCTGAAAGTAAGTCAATGAAAGAACAAATTTCACACACACACACACACACACACACACACACACACACACACACACGTGTGCGCGCATGCGCGCGCGCGCGCACACACACACACACACACACACACACACACACACACACACACACACACACACACACACACACACACGCGCGCGCGCGCACACACACGCACACACAAGACACACAACCATCTTGGAGGGGTGGGGGCATGGGAGCAGACGGAAAAATATATGGTACAGAGAGAGGCAATGCACGTTGGGTTGGGGGTCGGGGGATCAATACTGTCTAAAAAGATGGGTCTTTACATACATCCACAAACAACACACCTGTATACATACGCGCATCTCACACATCACACAAAGCTTACGTCTTGCTGCAAGAACCGCTCAAACACCTCTTCAGCTTTCCCAAGGCGTTTTTTTTCATCAGGCGTCACTTCATATTTCTCTATCAACAAACAGGAGAGGGCACAGAAGGAAAAACATTAGGATAGGATCAAATCCAACCAACAATGTTTTAATCCAATACTGATTTCACTATCTTAACAACATTCAAACTAATTCAACCAATAATGTTTAATCCAATACAGAATTCACTATCTTAGGAAAATTAAAACAAATCCAACGAATAATGTTTAATCCAATACAGACTTCACTGTCTTAGAAACATTAACCTTTACCAGCCGTGTCACCTAATAGTGGGTGACGGGATTTCTTTCCCTCAAGCCGAGTCACCCAAGGCTGTATGACGGACAGACAGTACATTCTGCCATGTCACCCATAATCAGGTGACTGGAACATAAAAAAATTCCTACACTTTCCATAAAATGATCTAAGGGAAATAAGCTCTGTAACTAGTCTTGGGGATGTCGTAGCGAGTGGTAGACCTTACTTTCAGTGCTGTATCGTGAACTTGGCTGACCCCAGCATCTTTGAAACAAAGGAACAGACGGCACCAAGCTTTGCCGCTGAGCGCAGGCGAAAAAATGTAGGTCAGACGAAGGGGTGGTAGCGATTTTTCGCTGAATGAAGCGCTTGAAATCACATTACAAAGTGGATCTGGTGATGAGGGGAGTGATAGAGAAATAGAAAACTATGAAAGAGAAGAGGAAAGTGAATTGTTTTGAAGATGCAGCCATCCCTTCATCTTCTGATTTGGTGTTGTAAAAGAATGGAATAGAATGTAAGCAAAGAATTTTTTTTTACTTTTCAGACATATTTTTCAACACACAGTCGTGTCTACATATTTGAAAGTAAATGATTCAAAATTACTATGTTCGTTTAGTTGAGTGTTTGTTCTTTCCTATGACACCTAACACAACACTGTTAGTTGTTGTCTAGCTACCGTACAAATAAAATTAAAAAGGCGAATATGCACGTTGGCAGAGACTTAGCACCATGCCCGAGTGCGAGGCAGCAGAAAATTATGCTGCATGCCGGCACACGTTAGACAGTATTAAAACGAAGATTCAAAAAGAAAAACTAATCATTCCCTTGTTTTGAGACCACATTTTTTCAGGTGTGTACAAATGGGTAGGTTGCTGGTTAACTGTGAACTTTTTTTTTTTTCATTTTTATGCCCTAGGAAGGAATCAGTGGATATAATGTTACGGAACACCACACTATCCAAATTTAAATGTAATATTTCAAAAATTCTTTGAAAATAACAGTCATGAATATAGGGTTCAAATGTCTGTACACTTTGCTCCCAGACTCATGGGAAACAGTGGAACATCAGAGCAGTCATAACCAGACATGACTAGAGCACTGTACTTATGAAAAACAGAGCTGTCTGCCAATAAAGCAGCCATTTTTTTTTCTTTTTCCTTTTTAGCACAGCTGGGAACAACCTGGACAGAAAATACAGCATTTTATAGGTGCAAGCAGTCACCCGAGTTTTGAGTCGCACTCATAGATCGTGTGTTTATAAGCCGCCACACTATAATGTTCAGGCTATTCACCCTTCACTGACTGTCACAGGAATGGAATACCAAAGTGCCTGTTCACTGTCACTCTTGCACTAGCTGCGTGTCACAGGAATGGAATACCAAGTGCCTGTTCACTGTCACTCTTGCACTAGCTGACTGTCACAGGAATGGAATACCAAAGTGCCTGTTCACTGTCACTCTTGCACTAGCTGCGTGTCACAGGAATGGAATACCAAAGTGCCTGTTCACTGTCACTCTTGCACTAGCTGCGTGTCACAGGAATGGAATACCAAAGTGCCTGTTCACTGTCACTCTTGCACTAGCTGACCGTCGCAGGAAAGTCTTCCACCAGCTGACTGCCACAGGAAAGGATTACCCAAGTGCCTGTTCACTGTCACTCTTGCACTGAAACAGTGGCATGAAAGCACTGCTTCAGTCATACGACTACAGAGAAAATGACTTGAAACCCCTGTGCCACTGTCACACTTCCACCACTTCTTGCAGCAACACAGTCCCACTTTGGCAGCCCTAGCAGACAAGCTACGTTCTTGCGGGCATACTGGAATTTCATTTTGTTGCTCGAGCAGGTGCTAAACACAAAATTATGAGCACAATTCAAACTCAGACCACTGTTTACACCTAGTATAACTGTGTTTGAGATTCATGTTCTTTCTAGCCATGCTGACCATACTCGAAAAGGTAACCACTTTTAAGGGAAGGAAAACTTTTTTCCTCATATCTACTGTGCATTTTTGCACTGCTTTCAGATTCTTGACAAGAAGACTAAACACTGAACTAAATTCCTAAGTGTCTTTGTTCTTTTCCCTTCCTCTCCACAACCTATCTTCCTCTTTAATCCCTTAATCAAATTTTCAACAATGAAGTAATGTGTTCCACAAAAAAAAATCACAAGCTTAGAACTCATGTGAAAATCAACAGGATATTTAAGAAATCTATAGGAGAAATTGCCAAGATCCTTAAGAAAGAAATTCCTGCTACACAGTTCTTTCATCTGGAAAAAAAATAAAGGATTGTTCATTGTTGCTGGCAAGTTCTATACAGAACTGAAAATACATCATATCACAAAGTGATAGCTCAAGGTAAATCAACAGGACATTTGGATATCTACAGGACAAAGTATTTGAGACATAGGAAAACAAACAAAAATCAGAGTTGTTTGCTTTCAAAATGATAACTTGAAATTTAACAGATTCACAATTTAACCTTTCTGGTTGGATCAACTGATATGGACCACACTTTACTAGTGACAACTCCTGTCCTCCTGTATGACCATAGGGAAGTCTGGTTTATTTAACTTCCATCAGTCCACAGCTGTCAAAACCACAGCTCACACTACACCACCACAAACTTTTATTTTTTCTTAATTCTTCAGTGGCATGGATAAGAAGACATTAGTGCTAGCTCCCCCAAATGCTTGAATTGGAAGTCGCTTTCACAGTACTGCAGTCAACACTGTAAACAAGTGATAACATGCATGCATGCTGTCATGAATAAACTTTATCATTGTAAGTCCATAAAAGCAGATAACTGACCCAGCTTGACTATAATCATCAGTGGAAGTCCACAAAAAGCAAGTAACTGGACAGCTTGATGATAAACACACTGACTACCATCTCTGGCAAACAATTGTTCAGCAAGGAGCAACTTCCACTGAAAATCGCTCGGTTCATTGTTTTCAAAAACTGGTCCCACATCCAATGTGCAATGTTCAGATGAATCCATGTGAATACTGTTAGTTTACCACACTGCCAGTGAATGGGCTTTGTCAGTGCCTATGTCACATGTCAGCAAACGTGCATACACAGTCATGATAATATCAGGTGAAAGGTAAGATAAGCCAAAAAACCTGGGAACTGAAGCACACCCAGCTAATACAACAAAACTATGGAGGTCTTACTACTGTTCTTACCATTGCATCAAGAAACATAATGGCCTTGTGCAGATCAGGACTTGTTTCACAGAACTGCTTGAAGAGATGAGCTCCAATGGCTGTTGCTCCACAATACAATGGTAGTTCACCTCTGAAAAAAATCCATTGATCTTTCTCTTCAAAATATCTCAGAACATACACATATATAACAAAAAAAAGGGGTGCATAATACTGAAAAATTAAAACTTCATTCGCGTAAATGTTAAAACAGCAAACACATTTAATATGTCCAATCTAATTCTCAAATTGTATGCTTTTTCCCAGTAAAAAGGAAATCCTTGTTTGCCAGCCTTCATCTCTTTCATGATCTGAACAATGCCAATCAAAATCCTGCCATCCAGATAACTAAACTAGTCAAGTCATTTAACATCTGCCACTATATTTGATAGGTAGAGCGAAATCAAGCCCATGTAATAATGCTGAAATGCAAATTCATAATTTTTCAAAAGTTAACAAAGCTATCAAAAAGGCATCTCAGTGAAGAAAAATCTCCAGCCCCCTCTCCTTTCGCCCTCCCCTAACGACACTCCACTGAATCAAAGCCCAACACTTACGTATTTTGTTTTTAATGTCCTCACACACTGGGTGATATGAGGAAATTTCAGTATCTGCTTCCATTTCTTGCTTTTTCCTTTCCGCTTGCCACCACCGCCTGCAACATTGACACTCAATTTATTCTGACCTCGACACTTAATGAAAAGGTAAAATGACCACAGAAACATTTTTTAAAGTCCACATAGTCTCGTCTGACAGTGCTATGGTTTAGACAGACAAAAAAAAATAGCACATGGATTATTCAAGCTTTTTCAAATTTCATTTTTTTAAAAAAACTGTAGACTATAATACACTATTTTCTAAATGCCACCTAGTCTTATGGAATTAACAAACATGTATGACTAAACTTCACTGTACTAGCCAATACCTATGATCAAACTTACATAAATGATAATACTACAAGTTAACTCCGTTTCCCCCACAACTGGGATGTGGGGAAGAGGATAAGGTAATGTTGCTTATAGCCCAGCCAACCGCAAAGGGCCATATCAGGACTGAGGTGGGGGGGGGGGGGGGGGGGGGGGGGGGGGGGGGGGGGGGGGTTAAAAAAAAAAAAGAGAGATAAATAAAAAACATTTTCCATGACTACTTTTCACGTTCAATACAACAACAAATTAATGCACCGATTGTGTTGTGTGTGTGTGTGTGTGTGTGTGTGTGTGTGTGTGTGTGTGTGACGTTTAATACAACAAATAAATACACTGATTGTTCATGTGTGCATGTGTGCATGTATGTGTGTGTGTGTGTGTGTGTGTGTGTGTGTGTGTGTGTGTGTGTGTGTGTGTGTGTGTGTGTGTAACAGCATACATGCACATGTGCACATGCACAGTACACATATGTAAGAACAGTGAAGTGAAATCAAATCTGAAACATGTGCGACGAGCAGCAGGTGTGATAGATAAAAATAAACTTACTAAGGCTCAAAATGATGCATAGTCCTGAATCTTTTCACAGTAATGAAGGCTGTTGGATGTCTCATATTCATAAACTTGCCTGCAGCATGTATGGAAATTAGGCCTCTAGCCTGCAGCATATATGGAAATTAGGCCTATGTGGAGTTTATTTGCATGTCTGTATCAGTTCAGCTGCACATTGCACCCTGTGCGAATGCTGTGTATGGACTGAATTTGAAAAAACTGAACAGCCCATCAGACGAACTGAAAAATAAGCTGTCTACACAGATCATTACTCTGAGAATTTTGAAAATATTCTTATTTAAATCTGAAATTACTGCCCACTTTATCATTCTCACTTTGTTGCATAGCAATACAATTAGTTTAATTTTACTGACTTCTCTGACACAATATCAACTGTACACAACTGTAAAATCTAGTAATAACTTATCTACAGATATACAGTGGTGTGCAGTCAATATTGTCAGTTTAACTCTCTTTGCCTGCAAGCTTAGTTGCTACGCTGTCATCAAACTGACAACTTCGCCTCTAAAAATAGTAAAATCTTCACTCCAGTATGATCATACGAAAACAAATCATTCTTGAAAATCTTTTAAAACAACAGTCAAAACAGTAATATGAATAAGCCGGGGTAAGCAGCAAGAAACTGACCTAACAGGGCTGGACTGTGCCATCTGTACTGAAGAAAATGTTTAGATCATAATTTTAATAATAGGCTTTTAGCACTGCTTAGTGTGAAAAGGAAGTGTTCAGCCCTATTTCCCACTAATCTGTTAATTCCCTTTATATCTTATTTCAACATTTAATAACTGCTGAGGGAAAATGGAGCTGCAGCTATCAAGTGTAAGGCTATTGAAACTTCGGCAGGCTAGAGGTATTTTTTGTCCATTAGTCCAGCTGGCTAATAAGAAATGAGAAACTCTTCTAGTCCTGAGTTTGTGGAAATACACATGCACTGTCTTTAATAATTCATGATCAAAAGTGCCAAGTCCCTACGCTAACATGCTATTCTTGTGACATAAAAATGTGTCTTAAAACGCAATATTTTGAGGCAAAATACCTCAATTTCTACACAACAAAGTAACCATTATTGTCTTCTGGCACAAGCATTGTTTATGATAACAGATGATATAATCTAGTACTAGTTATTCAACCTAAAAGTACCCAGTAAGCAGCGTTAGCTTTTGATGTGATCTTCACATGAACATGTTTATCCATCAACAAGCATTTAAGCAGGCTTCGCCTGGTCCATAACACCCTTCACTACATTCTTCCCCGCCCTCCCCACCCCCTCCAAGTACAACTATTCACAACACAGCGTAAGACTGACTATTATACTGATGAGCTTAGGGAGGTAAAGGGAAGGTATCAGCGAGAAGTTACTGTACTCTTTGGGAGGCATGCTGAGACAGACAGAAGAAAGGAGCCCTGCTAGCTGTTACTGTGATGACCATTTAAAGCTACTCCATGACTCAAGAGACCAAATTACAATGACAGGAAGAAACAAAATGGGGTGACTGAGGGGTCAGGGTTAGGAGAGTAGCATAATGTTTACAACATCATGGGGAACTGCATGCAAAAGAAGCCAGTCAGCTAACTCCAGTCCCCAAGACTGCAAAAGAATACATCCACTGGTAATGTGCTTTGTAGATTATGACATATCCATACACTTTCTACTTGTCTGTGCAAACAAATTTCAGAACATATCCACCGTAGGTAATGTGCTTAATAAATAATGACATTATATCCGTACACCCCCTACCTGCCCGAGCAAGCAGATGAGGCATGCACACATTAATAATGCACATCTGTGAGCATGCATATTTCCTCGTCCCATATCCCATATTCACTTGTCGCCCGCATCCTTCCCCTCTGCAATTCATCTGTAGAACCAAGTCCCAGGTTAAGTCATCACTACCTACCACTTTCCCCAAGGGCAGGCCTTTGGTGCTGCCATCACTGATGACTGACAGCCACAGGCTAATATTTACAATGCATTACTGAGAGCCACAAAAAAACTGAGAGCACTTGAAAAAAAATCACTATGCATTCATTTTCAAATGTAAGGTAATGGGCCCAGAGGCCCTGTCTAAACTGGAGCTGCTTATGCTTCTCTCTCTCTTTCCTTTTACATGGTGGGGTAGACCTGTGCGCACTACCCACTGTATACAGTTGTCCTGCATTGTAAAGGGAATTTCCATGTATATGACTAGAAACAAAAACTTGATCACGTGTGTTGGCATGCGTGCACTTCTTCATATACAGGTTATTATCATGTAGGTAGTGCTTTCCGGGTTTCCCTCCTTTCTCCCTCTCATACGAATGATCTTGTACATGCACTCAGGCAGCACATGCACATGCACAGGCCTCATGTGCACATGCACATGTATACATGCATGACTTAAGACTTCCCATTACTAAATTTATTTACCACTCTTCTAAAATCTGCTATTTACACCCTCTTCCTTCCCACACTGCTGCTAATTACAGTCAAACCAAGTTTGCTGTCTCTCTCTCTCTCTCTCTCTCTCTCTCTCTCTCTCACACACACACACACACACACACACACATGAAATAATGTATACAGTGCCATACTCCGCATAGGTCCCATATTTGATCTATTGGATGTCCCTTTTAAATGATTTTGTTCCCTGTTCCCAATCAGCTCACATATTTTTTTCCTCAGGCAGCCATGGCATTTCAAACTCAATTTCCACGTTAAAAAGAAGCAGGCAGACAAAATTTATGGCTGGAACCAACTGGACAAAAGCTTCCGAAAGGTGTGACTCATTTGATCAATCAGGTAATCCGTTATCTAAATAGTACACACAGTACAGTATACATGTGAAGCTTGTCCCTTCAGCTGGATCGTTCGCAATCCGGTCTTGATACCTCGTACCTATCCTACCTACACCGACTGCTGTTGTCACAAAGATAGTGGGAAGCTGGGGGGGGGGGGGGGGGGGGGGGGGGGGGGGGTCATCGCGCCTAAAACTTTAACGTGAAGCCGAAGCTAGATAAAACGAAACAGCACGAGCTATGATACTTTCATTCTGTGCCCAAGATTCAGGATGACTTTCAGATTCTCGTGGTGGTTTCTTGGATTCAGTCGGAGATAAGCAATAAATGATGAGACATCGAGCCTGCATAACACATTTGGTGCAGCAGCACTTCTTACCTTCGCGTGCTTTTAAATAAACTGTGTTTGCAACAATGTTTTTCAGTTCCATCGAGGCAGGAATCGGGTACTGGGCTTCAGCAGGGTCCACCCCAGACCCCTAAGGAGTCCACAAACTCGCCTCTGTGACAAGGGTGTGGTGAACTGAAGGCAAAATGGCTGCTTCTCTCATGAAGAGATTACGGCAATGGAGGTCGTTCATTGGCTAAAAATTTTTTTCCGACGAAAGCCCTCAAAATGCGGTATGTGCTGTCGCTGCTTTTATCGATCATCAACGTCTTCTTTTTGCTGTTTATTCGCGTTACGGATTGCTAAAATGGCTGTTATGGAAAGATCATACTTGTACGTGGACAAGTTATTGTTCACCATACAAAAATCGTGGAAATGAACATGGTTCTGATTTAATGATAACCGGCTTGTTTCCATGCTGATGTCGGTGGCGTGTATCGATCAGCAGCTGCACCAACTCACAGCGAAGTCATTCATTTCTGTGTCCTCTTTTCACGGGCTGGGCTGCATTATAATTTTGTAGATGAATAAAAAAAATAAAAGGCATTAAATGAGGAGACGTAATAATGCTTCATGAATTATGCTTCATGAATTCATTTCATCATAATTAGGCCTGTACGACGCTTCCAGGGAACTGTGAGGATGATCTTTCACACTAAAATGAACAAATCTGTATGGGAAGGATCCCGTCGACCAGATCTAGCCTATATCTGTAGTAATGGATACACAAACATGAAACCGAAATATGATAAAGCGTAATGCATGGCGGCGATTGAGGTGTACTTAATGTATTCGAGATACCTCAATGATGTGGTCAGGGAATAGTGATGAAACACCCACAACTTTTCTGGCAATTATAGCGTCTGAGAAGAGGCAGGATCTCTCTCTCTCTCTCTCTCTCTGCAGCAGAAATCCAGCGACAGTCTCATCTGCTTGTAACTGAATTACCTCACTTGTTGGAATGCAAATGCTTTTTAAATGTAGGCCTACGGCTGAATACCCCAAATACAATGGTATACGGTGAGCTAGTAAGGTATCCTTTGTGTGTAAATAGTGCAATAAAATCAATGCGCTACTGGTATGTGTACGTGTGTGTGTGTGTGTGTGTGCGCGCGCGCGCGCGCGCGCGCAGGCCTATGTATCTAAGCTCACACACTGACACGATCAGATACACACACGCACGCATGCACACACACACACGCACGCGCGCTTGCACACACACACACACACACACACACACACACACACACACACACACACACACACACACCAAAACTTCACAGCGTGATACAAATTTCATCAAAAAGATCTATCAAGACGAACTAAATAGGATGGCAGAATACATGAAGCTAAATGATTAAACTTATCTATTGAAATAAACAAATATGATTCTTTTCAATAGTGGTAATAATCCAGAAAAAAACTGCCTGTTTTAACATTGGACGAAACACCTATTAAATACGTGACAGAAGTTAAATTCCTAGGAGTCCATTTCACATCGAAACTATCATGGAACGCTCATATTGAATACTTATTTACAAAGGCGAGGAAAACATTGAATTTCCTTAAAATTATTTCTCAAGAACAGAACTCGTCTACATTGATAACTCTATGTAAATCTTTAATGAGGTCGAAAATAACATATGCCCAAGAAGTAATCTTTAGCGCTCCGAAATACCTGTTGAAAAAGCTTGAAAGTATTGAATGCATTGAAGGCATTGAAATTAGCACTTGGCCTTCCGGTGCATGCATCATCTTTTCGTACGTATTACGAAGCGCAGATGCTTCCCGTATATAGATGAATACAGAGAGTTAGCGTCTTGTAAATTATTTGTTATCAAGAGTACAACTAATAAAACGCACATTAGATCTGAAATAAAAATGAGGTCAGATGTTGATTTTCCTAAAAGAGCAAAATCTACAGCTTCTCAAAAAACACTGGCAACTTATACGACAAAAAGTATTACAGATTCTGGAGTTTCAATCGACAACGATGCACTATCCATTAGACCGTTATTTTCTCCTTTACCACCATGGGAGCTTAATAAAGCACATTTTGATATTGAACATACCAATATGAAAAAGATGAAAACATAAATATGTCAGCAAGCTATATCAAATGTCATGTTGAAAAGAATTATTTGAAAATATACACAGACGGTTCGTGCATTGATAAACAAACAGGTTGCGCATTCTTAATACCAGACTTAATAATAATAATAATAATGAATACTTATATAGCGCCTATTCTCAGCTAGACGCCAAGCTCTTAGCGCTTTACAATCAACACTCGTTTACACAACGGGCTGCCTACCTGGGTAGTGCCGACTAAAGAGCTGCCAGCTGGCGCTTCATTCAGTCGTTTCCCGTGTCATCCAGTCAGTATCGCTCAATATCGATCACTCATTTTCCTTACTTCCTTCATTCTTCCCATTTCTCACTCAGGGTGCATGCTATGTGTAACGTGTCATCCATACCAACGGCCAAACTGGCCTACTCTTCCGAATGTTGGTGATGGGATTTTACGTGTGTGCAAGATGTTATGCGTGCGTTCACACACACGAACCTCGGTTTATAGTCTCATTCGAAGGACTGTATGGGAAATGGAGTCAGAACCAATGTTAACTCCGAGGAAAAAATCCCCCTGTACCGAAACGCCCCGGCGGAGGTTCGAACCCGCAACCCCAGGTTCACCAAGATTGCGAGTCAGGCGCTCTACCAACTGAGCATTCCGGCTCCCACTTAAGAGTAGAGAAATCATTTTATTTCGGAATCAACAAATCGATATTTACAGCAGAATTAACAGCGATACTCCTGGCTTTAAATTACCTTTTAAACTTTCCAAAAACAATATTTCAAATTCTGTTCTGTGTTGATTCTAAATCAGCTCTTCAGGCATTAAAAGTTTTTCAACTGCATACAAGACCTGAAATAATCATAGAGATAAGTTGTATGATACACATGTTAATTGCAAGAGGAACTCATGCAGCTTTTTGCTGGATTCCTTCACATTGATCTTTTCATTATAATGAAAAAGTAGACAGGGCAGCTAAACGTGGGACCAAAAATAGTTTTGATTCAGAATGTTTTATTTCCCCTTATCAGTGCATGAACAGTGTAACTTAGTTAAGTGGCGTATCTTGAAAGCTTTCGAATATTGTATGGTAGATCACGTCTATAAAGAACAGTTTGATATTAAAAGAATTTAACTTGAATAGAAAAATTACTCTCATTAACGTACAGGTGGAAAATTAATGCATTTAAAAAAAAAAAAAAACGTAATTTGCGTATGTGGAAACAAAATTACTCCAGTTCATATTGTTTCATGCAGTGACATGAAAAAAAAATTATTCGAGTATGGAAGTAAAATACTATGCACGCCGTTTTTTTGAGTCACCAGCTTTAACGTACGAATTCTTTGTACACTTAGAACGCACCCCCATTGGAAAATACCTATCATATTTGTTATTAACTTTACTTGCGGGGGATAAGAAAGGAGGGGTGGGGTGGATAAAATGGGGAGGGGGGAGCAAAAGATTTTTTTTTTTTTTTTTTTTTTTTTTTTAAATACTGTCATCCGTTTTGACTTTAATTGATTAGTTAGCTGTTGGTTATAAGTATTTTGTTTTATGTTAATCTTCACTTACGACTTATGTAAAGATATTCATCCACATCTCTCTCTCTCTCTCTCTCTCTCACACACACACACACACACATTCGCGTGCACGCGCCCCCATACATATACACATGTGCACGCTCGCAATTACTTTCGTACACATTTTTTTTTTTTTGGGTGGGGGGGGGGGGGGGGGGGGGGGGGTCTAATATCACGAATAGTGGATAGACTTAAATGAAGGACACACACACATATTAGTACCAGCCAACTACACTCACTCACACACATTAGAACCAACCACACACACACACACATTCATTAGAACTAACTAACCAACCAACCAGCCGCCGTGGCGAAGTGGTTAGCGTCGCGGACTCCCGGCTGGGAGGTCGTGGGTTCGAATCCCATCAGAAGTAATTTGGATTTTTCTGCCCCGACCGGCTCCTACCCAGAGTTGAGTTGTTGCGGACTCAGCTGGGAAGACTGGGACCACACAGTCGAGAGTCTCATCCACTTAATGGATGCGTTTCGGAGAGTGTTGCTCAAATTTCCTGACCAACACTGCAGGTGCCTGTATCTCTCGGGCCTGGTTGACGCCGGGATATATTATGAAAGAAGCGTAGAGTACAGCCCTGTCATGTAGTCTCAGACCGAAATGGAAATCCGTAGCATCATCTTAATCATCCTCATTGTCATCGATCAGTATTAAAAAAAAAAAAAAAAAAGTCTCAAATTCTGTGGCCCTTCATGCCCTGCTCTCATGGTGACCTCAATTTCGATGTCCTCTCCACGTCTGTGGCCTTGTTTTGGTTCCGTCGGGGTCACCGGTATCGGAGAATCCATGGGGGCTGTCGCTGGACGGACGTGGTGGCGCCCTCCGGAGGGAGAGCTCACTCACGCCGGCTCCGCGACTAAGCAATTATTGTCGTCAGTAGGGGGCTTAGTAGGTGGTGTCCTGCGTATGTTAGATCAGAACAGGCGCCACTGAACACCACCAAAGTGACTCGGCGGCAGTGCAGAGTCTCCTCCGGTGGGTCGCCTCTTGACGACTTGACATTGACTGTTCCCTGTGGATTGCCGGTGCCGGGGCTGCGGCGGGGCCGCCGACCGGGCTGTGGCTGTGGACGAGGTGTCGGAATGAGCGGCGTGGGTGCACTGAAGCAAAAAAAAAAAAAAAAAAAAAAAAAAAAACTAAAAAAAAAACCACCACACACACACACGTGCGTACGCGCGCACACACACACATACACGCGCGCGCGCGCCCGTGCGGTTAGAACAAAAGGTTTTTCATGTGTAACTCAAAAAAAACAAAACAGTTTGATCCATGTGCGAAAAATAAGTCCATAAATAGTCTTTGTGATGAATGTATGTGGAAAAGTTAAAAAAACGATTTTATTTATCGTGATCCCAGGAAAAATAAAACAAAACAAAACAAAACAAAAATAACGAACAAAGAAAAAAATGACCATTATCTAAATGGCGAAATAACTTCATAGGATCTTCAATCCCGCAGTCACCACAACTAAGAAAACATCAGCTGATTTGGATGCAGTCTCCATGGAGATATTAAAACGTCTGCCGAATAAATTTCAATCAGGATTATTTTTAAGTCCGCCGAACAACAGGGCCAAATTGTCTTGTGCTTTGTGTCTGTTGTTTGGCGGACTTACTAATATTCCTTTTAAAGTTTGTTTCAGTTTCCACCTGCAGTCATCTTACTTCGAAAACAGGCAACTTCTATCTTTTCTTTATGACATCATTACAAAATGCTGGCGCGATGGAAGCGTTCTTTCTGCTTGAAAGCTATCTCTGTGTAGTTGTACCACTCTTACAGCATGGTAAACCTACAAGTTACGGTCCGCATGCTCCCACTTCCACGCGTATGGAAAGAATTGTTCTCCAATAGGCTTGCATGTCACTGTGAAAGCATGAAAGTTACTCTAGTTGTAAAATTTACGACTCGTGTGAAACAACAACTCGCGTGAATGGAAAACATGCTTTCCACAAGGCTTTCCCACGGCTCCGCCCTTTTTTTTTGTTTTGTTTTTGTTTTGTTTTGTTTTGTTTTGTGGTTGTTTTCTTTTGCCTTGTGTTTGTTTCGGTTGATATTCTCACATTTGATCTTCCAAAGTATATATCTAAAAACAATACTTGAGAGCAAAATGCTGACGATATATATCAAGGCATATCAAGGAAACGTATCAGCGTGGCTTAGATAATAACAGCCTGAACCGGTCGATCCATAGAAAAGTCTCGGACCGGCATATGATGTTGTTTAATGTTATTTGATGCTTGTAGAAGCTGTGTTTGCAACCTTCTATCCTTAAGGGTAGATAGGGATGTAATTAATCATAAATCTGAAATTCCTGAAAGCAGACTAACAGTTTTGAAAGAGAGGACATTGACAAAGTACAGGACAAGACACGATGCATTTCGACCTCTGGGTCTTCTTCAAGCAAAAAATATATATCACATTTAACACTTAGGACAGTACAACAAAGAACGAAGAGAGACTTATCTGGTGTCCATGTGGAGAATGGCCGCCAGAAGGCTCAATCCCTTCTGGCGGCCATTCTCCACATGGACATCAGATAAGTCTCTCTTCGTTCTTTGTTTGTATTGTCCTAAATGTTAAAGCCTTCTGGCGGCCATTCTCCACATGGACATCAGATAAGTCTCTCTTCGTTCTTTGTTTGTACTGTCCTAAATGTTAATTAAATGTGATTTTTTTTTTTTTTTTTTTTTTTTTGCTTTTGCTTGAAGAAGACCCAAGAGGTCGAAGTGTATCGTGTCTTGTCCTGTGCTTTGTTTGTCATTGTCTTTGGCGGTAACTAACCCCCTCTCTTTCAAATTTTGCTTCGTTCTCTCCGCCATCAGTCGCTCCATTTTGAAGCAAATAGTTACTTTATCCCATTCCATTGCAATGCATGTAACAACAACAACAACAACAACAACAACAAAAAAACAACAACAACATTAACAACAACACACAAACAACAACGGCAACAACACCAACAACACAGCAACAACGTCAACAACAACAAATCTGTGGGACGTATAACCTATGAAGACTGGAACCCCAATATTGACGCGAAAGAGATTTGAGGCAGGAAAGGTAATTTTCATAAACCCGCGAGTCACTGCCATCCTGGTGCCGTTCCGTCTTGTAATCACTCTCGCGTGTGCTGCCCTCTGTCTCCAAGACCAACGTACAGGAAACAGCCTGAATATGTCATATGATTTTCTCAGTATGATTCCGATTTTGGAGAAGTGATCGTACTGATATTGTTCTTGTATTGCCTATGATCTAATGTATCTGTAATTGTTCTTGAGTACGTCTCTCTCTCTCTCTCTCTCTCTCTCTCTCAGAGAGAGAGAGAGAGAGAGAGAGAGAGAGAGAGAGAGAGAGAGAGAGAGAGAAGGACAAAAAAGGCACGTGAACCATTACTGTCGTCGATTCTTGTCAGCTGCATACAAAGATGTGTATATGCGTTTGTACACACACACACACACACACACACACACACACACACACACACACACACACACACATATATATATATATATATATATATATATATATATATATATATATATATATGCATTTTAAAAAATAACTAAAAATTGAAATGAAACAAAATGAAGAAAACCTTTTTTTTTTTTAGTGTGAACGGATAATAATGCTATGTGCATTGGAGTAAAAAAAAAAAAAAACACAGAAGTAACCAGTTTCATTTTAAATTGTATATTCTCCAAATAAAATTTTCGCTTAAAAAGCTTCTTCAGCACTGGCAGTGAAACTGGTTACTGGTTAAAATGAAACTGGTTACTTCTGTACTTTTTTTTTTTTATTTTACTCCAAGTTTTTACCCCAGAAGTATATTTGGGAGGAGTGGTGTCCAGCAATTTATTTGGACTTTCGTTTTGTTTAATTCTACTACCTTTCGCTGGCTGCTTTGGGGGTGCTGTTGGATTCTTTTTCGAACCCTTGGCGGTCGGAACACCACAGAATTATGGACTGTGGTGTGTCTCTATCTGACGCCAAGAGCACAGACACAATCAGCCGTGTCTCCCTGATGAGTCCGATCCAGCGGACGAAAGGCCTCGGAGCAGGCGATACATATAGATCTGCCTTCGAGAGGGATTGATAGTTTCCTCATGCAGCTAGTGAAGGGTTTTCATATTTATGATATACATTTTCCCATTTACTTCATCTTCAAAAAATTTTTTTTTTTTTCCCCTCTCAATTTCAAATCTTTGCCAAGTCATTACTATAATGATGGAAGAATTGTTAACCTGCACTTGTTTTCCCCCCACTACTTAATTGTTCAGCATTATATTGTTTGGTCAATCAGTGGTGATTGCATCTCTTAGGAGATCCAAGGAAAGGTTGTTCTGCACAATTCTTAGCCGCTGACAATGCTTGGGTTATTGAACAGCAGAGCTGACCACTCAGACTGTTCCATATCTTTTGATCTCCCTTGCATCCTTAAATGATCCTCAAGCATAGGCTCAAAGATTGTCTCTTACATTTTATACTGTTTGCGTAATGTTTTTAGTTTTCAACACTTTTTTTTTCCTCTCCACACTTTCGTTTTGTTTAATTCTACTACCTTTCGCTGGCTGCTTTGGGGTGTTGGATTTTCTTTTTTCGAACCCTTGGCGGTCGGAACACCACAGAATTAGGGACTGTGGGTGTGTCTCTATTTGACGCCAAGAGCACAGACACAATCAGCCGTGTCTCCCTGATGAGTCCGATCCAGCGGACGAAAGGCCTCGGAGCAGGCGATACATATAGATCTGCCTTCGAGAGGGATTGTGATAGTTTTCCTCATGCAGCTAGTGAAGGGTTTTTCATATTTATGATATACATTTTTCCGTTTACTTCATCTTCATTCATCTTCAAAAATTTTTTTTTCCCTCTCTCAATTTCAAATCTTTGCCAAGTCATTACTATAATGATGGAAGAATTGTTAACCTGCACTTGTTTTCCCCCCACTACTTAATTGTTCAGCATTATATTGTTTGGTCAATCAGTGGGTGATTGCATCTCTTAGGAGATCCAAGGAAAGGTTGTTCTGCACAATTCTTAGCTGCTGACAATGCTTGGGTTATTGAACAGCAGAGCTGACCACTCAGACTGTTATCCATATCTTTTGATCTCCCTTGCATCCTTAAATGGATCCTCAAGCATAGGCTCAAAGATTGTCTCTTACATTTTATACTGTTTTGCGTAATGTTTTTAGTTTTCAACAACTTTTTTTCCTCTCCACAATTTCGTTTTGTTTAATTCTACCTTTCGCTGGCTGCTTTGGGGGTGCTGTTGGATTCTTTTTTTGAACCCTTGGCGGTCGGAAGTAAAACTTGATCTTTTTTCTTTCTTTTTTTTTAATGTACTTGTGACTATAACGTATTTGGGTTTGTTTTATGCTTACCAGGTCTACATAATCATATTTCCAACATGGAAATATTTCTGAATTTCTAGCGTCTGGCAGTAAAAAGTGGGTGTAAAGACAACACACACACACACACACACACACAAGCGCGCGCGCGCGCGCGCACGAACGCATACACGCAGCACGCACGCGCACGCGCGGGTAACCGACGTGCCCGCACGTACAGAAGCAAACACACACACACACGCGCGCGCGCGCGCGCGCGCACACACACACACACACACACACACACTGCAGCCGTTCTTGCACTCGAACACACATGCATTCGCCGTGTGTGCGTGTGTGTGTGTGTGTGCGTGTGTGTGTGCTCCAATCAATTCGGGGCGGAGCGATGAGGGTATAGTTTGGCGGAATGACGATGTTGGGAATCAGGTCGATCCGTGTCTCAGAGATGTGAATTATTTCCCTTGATGTGCACAATAGGCAGACTGAAGAAGCTGAATGTAACAAAATGATGCCCAAATGTTCAGTTTTTTTCCATTGAAATGAATTTAAAGAAATATTAAAACTGAAAATGTACACAAATGGGTCAGAATTAAGAGATATATATGGGAAGAATTTATTTAGTTAAACAAGTAGATGTCAATAATTGAGGAATAAGTAAAAGTTTTGGATATTGAAATACTTTTTGTGAGTTTTATCATTAGCATAACTTATAAAACATCAACCTGTGCATCGCAGATGATGACGAGTACGCTATTAATAAACAAATGGAAGACGAGAACCGGCGCTATCAACGTGGTATGGTGAAAGTGAAGAGGTGGATATTTAACTAAAAACAAACTGTAAGAACAGGCTTACAGTTTTAGGTGAGGAGGACATTTAACTAAGAACAAACTGTAAGAACAGGCTTATAGTTTTAGGTGATCTTGGTAAAAGAACTTTTGAGCTATGTGGTCCGTTTAACGCACAATATGATCGGAAATTCTTTCAAAAACAAAGAGACGAACTGAGGGTGGCAGATCTCTAAGATGGCAATAATTAAGCGTTTTCTTGTTCGGGCTGGGCTAGCCTAATATTGAATTAATCACTTGCGAGTCGCGGTGTGTTGTTAGAAGTAATTTAATGAATGCTCACCTTCTTGGCGCTTACAATATACTGCTCAAAACATGTTAAAAGCCAGTGGAAAGCATTCACACACAATTCAACCGAAAAACAAAATCACTTCTTCAAACAATTTAATTGACAATTTATCTATAGAACAATACAATGACATCAGAAGTAAACGTATAACAGCTGCTCTAAACAACTTCATGGGCATAATTGACGAACACCTTCACTTCAGAAATCAGAGCAGTCAAATCAAAATGATAGTCAATGTCAGTACTCAGTATGGCCGCCATTAGCGCAGATGCCAGCTATAGACATCTCTCTCATAGAGGCCACAAGCCTCCTGAGAGTCAGCTGGGGGATGTTGTTCCACTCCTGCTGCAAGAAGTCGAAGAGCTGGTCCAGGTTCACTGCTGGAGGGTGGTTCTTGTGAAGCGACGTCCCAGGCGTGCTCGATCGGGTTAAGGTCGGGCGAGGACGCTGGCCAGTCGAGGCGGTTGACCTGCTGCTCCTCCAAGAAGACGTTTACCACCCAGGCACGGTGGGGACGGGCGTTGTCGTCCTGGAGGATGGCGTCAGGGCCCAGGGCTTGCAGGGCAGGGAGGACCAGAGGCTGAAGAATGTTGTCCCTGTACCCCACACCAGTTAGGTTGCCTTCAACTCGGTACAGGGGGGTTCTGAAGTTCCTTCTTACGCCACCCCCCCACAACATGATAGACCCCCTGCCATACAGGTCCCGTTCGATTACGTTGGCTTCTTGGCAGCGTTCCCCCGTTCGCCTCTAGACACGTATGCGACCATCGTGGAAAAGCCGAGCAAAACGCGACTCGTCAGAAAACATCACCCGGGCCCAGTTCTGCCTCGTCCAGGCCACATGAGCTCGGCACCAGGTCAGTCGTCGTGCCCTACGGTGTGCTACCGTCAGCACAGGTTGAACAGCTGGCCGTCTTGTCGGAGGTTAACTTCTCTCAGGCGGTTCTGAACAGTTTGGTCGGAAATGTTGACGTTCGCTGCAGCACGCAGTTGTCGCCTGAGGTTGTTTGCAGTGGCAGTTCTTTGTCTCAGCGCCGTCATAACCAGCAGTCTGTCCTGCTGTCTGGTGGTGGACCTAGGCCAGCCAGACCGTCTTCGTTCAGCAGTACTACCGGTGGCGTTGAAGCGGTCACGAAGTCTTTAGATGACAGCATGATGCACTTGAAGGCGACGATCAACTTCTCTGACGCCTAAACCTTCTTGAAGCCAAGCAACAGCCCTTCCTCGTTCAGTGTCATTTAATCTCCGTATTGGTGGCATGGTTAAAAACACCCCCAAAGCGCCTTTTTTTATACCCACTGGTCAGCAAAACTGGTTGCCATGTGTTCAGTAAAGGCACGACTTACACGTGCAATGCGGTTTGCAGTCAGCCCAACTCTGCTGTCTCAGCTATGCGCTCGCAAATCGCAACCATGTTTTCGTGATTTCGTTGTTTCTTTTATGAACTCGTTCAGCCCACTAGACTCAAATTCAGCTGAACACATGACAAAACCAGTTTTGCATTGAAGCAGTTGTCACACTTTCAGTGCAAAAATTGGACAAAAGCTTCGATTCTATACACTACGATGCGTTATCTAAACCATATGAAAAATGCAGGTGGCTCTTAAATTGGTTTGAGCAGTATAAAAGAAAAAAGCACTTGTTTGTTTTCTCTGTCTTTCTCTCTCTCACCAAATGTGTGCGCGCGTTCGCACGTACCTATGTTGTACAGACATTGGACTGTCTCTTTGCAAAGTATTTTAGTCCTAAAGAAGCCCTTTTGGCTAAAGCTGGACTCTGATTAAATTTTCCCATTGGGAAAGGATTGTCAGCTTGTTACAATATTCATTTTGATTACACACACGCGCGCGCCCCTGGGTGATTGCACAGACTCGTTTTGTTCACACGTATGAGTGAAATGTTGATAATGAGAAGCAACAGATAGATGGGAGGAGACGAACCCATTATCCGGGGCGATAAATAATCTTCGTGAACAGTCCAGCTGAAAACGCGAGTTGCTTACCTTGGATATTCAAGTGTGCGTGTAGACGCTCGTGAATTAACTGGTCAAACACCCGGTGTGTGTGTGTGTGTGTGTGTGTGTGTGTAAAACCAGTTTCTTTTCCAATGCTCCCGGCACAAATAGATATCCAGAAACTTCCATTTTCAAAATGTTGAAATAAAGGTTTTCGTCCCCCAAAGGTTGATAGAAGAACATGCTAAGTTTCACTTAGATTATGGAATGTAGTCACAAAATGACATTTTGCATTCTTTCTGTAAATTTGTAAAGTCGATAAGTTTAGACATGGATACTGCGCGCGCGCGCGCCAGCGCCTGTGTGTGTGTGTGTGTGTGTGTGTGTGTGTGTGTGTGTGTGTGTGAGAGAGAGAGAGAGAGAGAGAGAGAGAGAGAGAGAGAGAGAGAGAGAGATGCCTTCCCACCCCCCCCCCCTCCTTTTTTCCGTCCTCCCACCAGCCTCCTCCAAGTTAACGCTGTTAGATGAATTGTCTAACCAGTGTGGTATTCTTTGTCGGGACACATCCCCTCCCCCCACCCCCCCCCCCCCCCCTCCCCCACCGCCCCAACCCCCGTCACAGACACACCGCATCCTTCCATTTATGACAATTATAATGTGAGTGCACACGTGTGTGTGTGTGTATGTGTGTGTGTGTGTGTGTGTGTGTGTGTGTGTGTGTGTGTGTGTGTGCGGGATGGGGTGGGGGTGGGGGGTCTTTTCCCCTCCCTCCAGCCTCCTCCAAGTTAAACGGTGTTAGACGTATTGTTCAACCAGTGTGATATTCCTAGCCAGGACATTATCCCCCCCCCCCCCCCCCCCCCCCCCCCTCCTCCAGCGCACTCATACCTGGACTACGCATCTTCCCCCCCATCCATTCACAAAAAACACAACATTCCATACTCTGAATACCTCCACCTGCACAGACTTTGCTCCAACGCAGAAGATTTCACACTACAAGCCGCCAAACTGTTTGAGTTTCTCAACAACCGTGGATACCCCTGTACTGCCATTAATGAGGCTCTCAGCCACACCACAGCTGTGCTTAGAACATCTGCACTGGAAGCCCAGCATCACCCCCCCCCCCCCCCCCCCCCCCCCCCCCCCCCCCCCCGAAAAAAAAAAAAAAAAAAAAAATAATAATAATAATGATTATAAAATAAATTAATTAATTAATTAAATGAAATAAACAAAAATTTCCATCTGCACATTCTTCCTATCTGAAGAATATTCAAGTCCTACTGACAAATATTTAAACATCACAAACTTGCCCTTGAGACCATACCTATTATTATTTACAGGCGCGACCAAAAAAATCAAAAACCTACTCGTGCGCTCCCAAGCGAACAAAATCACCACAACTAAGTCATCGGTACTTTTCCCTGCACAATACCAACTGCAAAATCTTTCCTCTTACTGAGCTAGACACTATCCCACATGGCCCCGAAGGCTCGTTCAAAATAAAACGCACGTTCTCTTGTCAGAGAAGCAATATCGCGTGCGCTATCCACTGCGAATTGTGTGGAAAGATGGTAAGACATCCCGCGCACTTAAAACGCGCCTCTTTAAAACACCTAGCCGACATCCGCCATCATCAATCCAAACCACTCGCTCTACACTTCAAACGCCCTTAACACAACGTCAATCAGTAGTAGTAGTAGTAGTAGTAGTAGTAGTAATAGTAGTTTCTTTATTTTACTATCATTATTATTGTCCTTTTAGCCCGCTTTAGGCTCGTTTCGATTCTCTAGTCTTTCTGGACCCAGTTCGAAGAGATAAATAACTACGTCGTTCGCTTTCATGACCTTGAATGTTATTTGTCCAGCCTGAAGAAGGACTAACTATTCTGAAATGTACTCGTGCTTGTTTTGTGATTTGTTTATTCCTTCGTTTGGCGGCGCAGTAATTCTGTCTGCCCTTGTTTCAATTTCCACCTGCAATCAATTAGCCCACTTTGAAACCAGGTGTGTTATAAGTTTTGACGAGAAGAAAAGTTAAAAAAAAAAAAAAAAAAAAACCTTTACAGACAGGTGACAGAGCTGCGAAGACTTTAAACGGTAGAGTGACGGTAACTATAGAAAATAGATGATTTTATCATTTAAAAAAAAAAAAAAAGTAGTCAAACAAATTGACAAACAAGTAGAAATTACTAGCACAGTTTTTTTGCAGTGGGCGGAGACTATACAGTTTGTAGGCCTACTGAAACAGCTCTCGGCATCCCAAAGGAGACAGGAGAAAAGCACTGCAGATTTGACTTAAACGGTAAGAGAATGATGATAAAGGACTGTAACAAGCTGACTTTGAGGACTGGAGCAAAGCACTATCGGATTATATCAAACATCACGTGGACAGGGGCAGAGAACTGTAAGTTTAAATCAAACACTACAGGGAAAGGAACAAAGCACAAGACGTTTACATTAAATATGACCAGTTTATGAAGGATAAAAATCGTAGGTTTGAACTGAAATTAACGGGATTAGGAATGATGTAGTGTGAGTTTAAAGTAAACGATCGCTGGAAGAGGAATTAAAAAACCACAACAACAACAACAACAACAACAACAACACTACAGATTTAAATTAAATGTCACTGGAACAGGAGGAAGCACAGTAGATTTAAGTATCACGTGGACATACATAAATCACTTTACTCTAAATCAAACATCCCTTCGTTTATGAGGCTAGAATAAAGCACTTGAGGTTTAGTTCAATAAGACATTACGGGGACGGGAGGCAAGTGCCACAGGTTACGTAACACAAGCCCTGTTACTGGTACAGACGTAAGGTGCCGTTCATGTCACTGAAGATCACGGGAACAAGACCAGAACACTGTAGTTTTGAATCAAATGATTACTAACACCAAGAGTAAGGCACTGCGGGCTGATATTGAATATTATGGGACATGTGTTAAGGACTGCAGATTTGAATTAAAAGTTACTGGAATATGACTCAAGCGAAGTAAGGACAAATACAACTGGAGCACAGTGGGGGTTAAATGGAATATCATAGGGACATATGTAAATTTCTGTAGTATAAAATGTTACGGAGACAGCACTAGATCTCTGTCTCCGTAGATGAGCTATCACGGGACAGAATTAAAGTACTGCATGTTTAAATCGAATATCGCAGGATAGGACTTAAGCGCTGTAGTTGAAATCAAATCTTACAGGCACAGGAGTGCAGCATGTAAATCAAATACCACGGTGTCACTGAGGAACAATGTACAGAAGATTTAAATGGAATATGACAGGGATGGGAGTAAAGCATTGCATACATACATACATATACATACATACATACATACATACATACATACATAGTCCTTCGAATGAGACTACAAACCGAGGTTCTGTATGTGAACGCACGCATAACATCATGCACCCACATAAAATTCCATCACCAACTTTCGGAAGAGAAGGCCAGTTTGGCCGTTGGTATGGACGGCAAGTCACACATAGCATGCACCCTGCGTGAGAAATGGAAAGCATGAAGGAAGAAAGGAAGTTGAGTGAACGATATTGAACGATATTGCCTGAATGACACGGGAAACAACTGAATGAAGCGCAGCTGGCAGCTCTTCAGTCGGCGCTACCCAGGTAGGCAGCCCGTTGTGTAAACGAGTGTGGATTGTAAAGCGCTTAGATCTTGGTCTCTAGCTGAGGATAGGCGCTATAGAAGTATTCTCATATATATATATATATATATATATATATATATATATATATATATATATATATATATATATATATGCATACATATAAGCACAAAAAACAACAAGCTGTCGTGGTTATAGTTTAAATTTGGGGCTTTATTTGCCTTCAACAGCAAATGACCTCCTCCCTGAGCGCCAGCTGGTAAAGTAGTATAAGGTAGTATATCTATATAGGTAAAGTAGTATAAGGTAGTATATCTATGGGTAAGGTAGCATAAGGTATATACACACATATATAATGTGTGTGTGTGTGTGTGTGTGTTACAGGGACTGAGTAAAGGAGACGTTGTACGTTAAAGGTGCATGCTGCAGGGGGCAGTGTCTTGTCTGACAGGTGACAGGTGAATGCAGGGTGGGCAAAAAACCACCCCCCCCCCCCCCCCAAGACATGTACATATACAGGCAGGCTGCGCCCCTACATGCTCTCGGAAAGCACGAGGAACATGCTTTTGCACACGGTACCCGGAAGCCAGTTGACATAATTACGTATGCGTTCTTCTTGGCATGCGTGCAAGTAAAAAAATCTAGTTTGCACAACGAGTGAGCGTCAACCAATCAGAAGAATGCTTTTATTTACTGTGTACTGAGAAAAAAAAAACTAGCAGAATTTTGTTTTAAATCATTAATGATAATAAACGAAAAGAAGATTAACCTTTGACTGTCCTTTGAGCTCTGTGTTCCTTTTTAATCTTTCTATGTTTTTGTTCATAGATATTGAAGAAAAAAATCTTTGTCACGTTATTGAAAACCTTCATGCCATTGGCCGACACTTCCGGCGTTGCCTCTTTTTATTTTGTCGCGTTTAGAGACGTTATTTCGATGTATGCTGTGTTGCACCTGTGTCAAACTGTATTTTCCAGGTGGGGAGTTTTTTTAAGACACGAATTAGCCGACGAGTTAGTGTTTACTGATTGGCGGTGGAATAGGATATCTTTGTCTTAGCCACAACTGGTGAACTGGAGTGGTACAGAACTTCAAGAAGTTTCTGAAGAGAGCGGAGAGGGACCGTGTCCAAATCGGAAGAGACAGCCCTGAGGTAGACAGCCCGTGGCTGTCAGCTGCATCACCAATAACATGGACTGAATTCTACAAAGAGAAAGCAGAGAGAAACCAACATGAACTTCAAACGCAGGAAATGCTGCCCAGTTCTGTGTGCATACTTTGTGCGCTGGGATCTTACGTTACTGGATTTTACCAAACAACGGAGAGGTCGCATCCACTAAAGCGCTATCAACTTGCCGAGGTATGTTTGAAAGATTTACTTGTGCAGAAAGATTGTCACTGTTTAGTCGGGTAGGTAAAGCCTAGTTACAACCCCTCTTCCCCCTTCCCCCGGACCTCTCACCCATGTGTATTAGATAGCTCACACACTTCTTACTATAGAATGAACTCACAAGATTTGAAGTAGGCTAAATATAGGATCACACACACACACACACACACACACACACACACACACACACACACACTTGCCCAAAGATTACATACATAAGCTTGTCGGACAAAATTTGTGTAAGATTTTTTTTTCTAGAGGTTTAGTAGGGAGCGATTCCACATAGATACATCGCCTTAAGGTGTGTGTGTGTGTGTGTGTGTGTGTGTGTGTGTGAGAGAGAGAGAGAGAGAGAGAGAGAGAGAGAGAGAGAGAGAGAGAGAGAGAGAGCGTGCTTGCGTTTTAACACGCATACGCAATTGTCGTCAGAATCAGGACAAATGATTCCAGCTGGTAGAACTAAGATGACTTCATATAATACACAGAATCATAGGAACAAATCCATCACTTTTGAGAACGAATTTAGAGAGAACTGTTTAGCGTTCTTTTTGCAATACAGACAAGGGAACCACTATCGTTTTTTTTTTTCTTTATTTGTTTATTAATATTTATTTATCTTTTTTACTGCCAATACGTTCATTTCTTTCGGATGGCTTTTCAAATAGTTCTCAACGAATGTGTGTTTTAGACCCGCGATGCTTTCCCCTTCAATGAATATCCTTTTGCATTTGGGGCAGGGGTGGGGGAGGGGAGGGTTCGTTTGAATAGATGGAGCTATCGACATGTAAATGTCGCTAGCCAAGCCATTTAAATATAGATGTAGAATGAGGAAAGAAATGGATGCATTATCGAAATGTATTCTGCGAGCACTTCAATGAGTTGCGACAGGACATTCAGCCTATGAGCACCTACACATCTTTGTTCATGTACTTACTTTTTTCTCCCTCCCCCATCTCCTCCTTGTCTGTCTCTGCCAGTCCGTCTGCCTGCTTGCCTGCCTGCCCGCCCGTCTCTGTCTGTCTGTCTGTCTGTCTGTCTGTGTCTGTCTGTCTCTCTGTCTGTCTGTCTCTCTCTCTCTCTCTCTCTCTCTCTCTCTCTCTCTCTCTCTCTCTCTCTCTGTTCTCTCTCTGTTTCTCTCTCTGAAGGAAAAAAGAACACACTTGTTGAAAATGAAAAACTGAAGTTTTCTGTTCTCATTTTACCCTGGTAGACAATAATATATCTGTATGATTGTGCACACATTTCGTGAATTAAAGAAATGGAAAATATTTCCTCGATTTTCCTATAACCGGATTATACTGGGTTGCTTTTGTTGATTAGAGGTCAGGAAAGACATTTTCCCCTGATTTTGTACCATAGGCGAAGTAGAGGGCTGTGTTTACCTTTCTGTAGGAAGCACACCGGTCTTTGTATAGGGGGAACCACAGTCTGTCAGGTTGGAGTATATCCGTCTGTCTGTGGAGATCACACCTCTATCAACAGGGAACACAACTGTCTACACATTGTAGTCGTTCTTACGGGCACCGTTTCAGTTTTCTCTAAGAATGCTCCAGACTCACAGGTGGAGGTGGAAATGTATTGGTCTTTCTGTAGGGAACGAATTAGTCGCTCGACATGGAACACCCCAATCGCCAGACCGCGAGAACACCTGTGCTTCTGTAGGTAACATATTAGTCTTTCAACAGGACACACGTCAGTCGCTTCAGCTGCAACAAATTCTTCTTTTTGAAGGTATGATGATAGTCTTTAAAATGAGAATGTATGTTTTTGAACCTAGTGATTCGAATGGGAACAGTTTGTCTCCCTTTAGGGAATGTGTAGGCCTTTTTAATGGGGAACACCTTGTTCGTTACAGTGGTGGACCTGTGAAGGACTTATCCCACACGTCTGTTCGTATTAGTCTAGTTTCTCCCCCCCCCCCCCCCCTCTCTCTCTCTCTCTCTCTCTCTCTCTCTCTCCCCCCCCCCCCCCCCCCCCCAAACAACACACACACACACACGCACACACACAGAATTACTGATGTGTTAAAAGTGGACATTAAAATCGTGTGTGTGTGTGTGTGTGTGTGCACGCGCGCGCGCCTCTGTGTGTGTGTGTGTGTGTGTGTGTGTGTGTGTGTGTGTGTGTGTGTGTGTGTGTGTGCGCGCGCGCGCGCGCGCGCGAAGAAAGCTTAAAATTTTTTCTGTGTGGAGATATGTCTATATGAATATGGACACTTTGATTTGTATGTAGCTCGATGTTAGCCTTAATTTAACAGGTCATCACTGTTTCCGTTTGTTTGTTTGTTGGGTTTTCTAAAGATCAGTATTGCTACTTTTGTAAGCATGCTTAGGTCTACTAGGAATTGAGGGACGTGGCATTGGTCTTTTTATAGAACAGATTGATTCCAAAAAGTCGCATCTTGCCGATCTGTCCTGCCTCTACGCATATCCGGTGTGTGTGTGTGTGTGTG
>JADBJO010006971.1:102500-122198 GCA_016801955.1 Conus betulinus
GGTCAATTTTCGTTATGTCCATAAATATATGCAACGCAAACAGCTATCCAATAAGGTGTTGTTAGATCTAGAGTATAGATCTGGTTATCTATTCTCTTAGTGTAAAGCCTTACTTGTACTGAGCTGTCAGTAGTAAGCCTTGAGTAACTTGTTACCCTGCTTATTATACAGTGGAAATTGAGTGGTATGCTCATTGTTTCACCTAGATACCCTTGTGTATCATAAACCGTTGGCGTGCTATTGCAATTATTAGTCCAAGGTGTTGACTAAGGTGGTTGCAAGTCTCTTGTGAGGGAGACTGTAGATAGCATGAGGATCTGTGTGATCCAGAAATCTCATAGGAGTTGAGACGTATTTGATGTGGAAGGGATCTGTGGAGATCCAGTGGTTTCACGAGTGGTGAAACAGAATTGAACTATCGTGGAGGATAGTAGTTGTGTTCGTCAGCGCGAACAGTGTCGGGTGTAGCAGTACACAGAGGATTAAGCTATTGCAACAGGTAGTGATCGTGTTCATTGGGAAGAACACCATCGTGTGTAGCAGTACACAGGAAGCTAGCTTGTTAGCTGTTATTACGTGGAGTATTGTGCTATTGAGATTTTCCACAAGTACCTGTGGAGGAGGCACTAGTGTCAAATAAATCTAATTTTGGCTATACTATATCTTATCTTTATTGTATTTTTACTATTACAGTAGCTGTACTGTACACAGGCAAACTGTTTACAATGCCGAAAGATAGAAATGCAGCAAGGCGTGGCCAAAATGTTGAATCTGTGGTGTCCGAGGATTTCCTCAGATTTAAGGCTGAAGCGGAGATGCTTGGGTTGCAAGGGCCAGCTCTCGTGGAGTACGTGGGAACTTGTAAAGAAAGAGAGAAGGAAGAGCGTGACAAGATAAGACAGCATGAATTAGAATTAAAAAGAATTGAGTCAGGAAGAGACTTGACTCAGTCTCACTCCGATGGCATGCAGCATAACACGAATTCAGGTGCGAAAGTTAAACTACCTTATTAGAAGAGAAGATAAGGATGATGTGGAGTTGTATCTCAATCAGTTTGAGAAGATCGCAACTATCAACAATTGGGCTGAAGAGGAATGGGGAACACGCATAGCTCCTTTACTGAAGGGCAGAGCAAGGGAAGCCTATGTTAACCTATCTGCTAACGATTCAGCAGACTACTACTGCATCAAGAATGCACTTCTGCATAAGTTCCAACTCAGCGCAGCGTCATACCGTAAAAAGTTCAGAACGGCAAAAATTGAGGTTGGCGAAAGAGCTCAGGATTTTTGTGATAAACTTAGTCTGTGGTTAGATCGATGGATCGAGCTTTCAGGTAAGGGACAGGAAGATCTGAAAGATATGCTCATTGTTGAGCGTTTCCTTGAGGCACTCCAGTTTGAAAAGGCTCGTTATGTCAGGGACAAAAATCCTCAAACCATGCGAGAGGCTGTTGCAGCGGCAAATTTGTTTGAAGACATCCGTGAGGCCGACGCGCCCACCGGGAAACTGTACCACGTGCGCAAAATCACCCATCCCAACGTCGTAACTTTGGTCAGAATGGACCATCAAAATTTTCGGGCGGTAATCGAAATTTTAGGCCAAATAAACAATCATCCAACCAAGGCGGAAGTAATGTGACAAACACTGGTTGGACTGACAATGCACAACCACATGGCAAACAAGATTTCCAACGCAGAAATTACAGACCAACATGCTATGTCTGTGTGGAAATCACATTGCAAGATATTGTCCAAAACATAACACGCAGATGAATCAGAATAATTCTGCAGCAGTTGTCGCTCCTGAAGAGAGTGAATCCCAGCAGGTCAATGTTGTCAGTACATTGTGTGATAATTGCAGAAAGATTGATTTTCAACCACAATGTGATGCAACTGTAGAAGGCAAGAAGGTGCAAGCTTTGCGCGATACAGGATCGCATGTCCTAGTTGTTGACAGAAGACTCGTGCCCAAGAAATGTTATACTAAGAAGACACAGAGCTCACGTTAGCCAGTTCTGACGTGAAAAAGGTAATGCCCATAGCGATCGTACACATGGACTGCCCATACTTCTCAGGCAATGTAGAAGCAGTAGTCATGGACCGGCCAGTGCTCTCTGTACTGATCGGAAACACTGTGACAATGGAAGATGGACAAAAGAAGAAAGTGCCCGTGTTTGCCGAGGCCATGACAATTACGTCAGCGATCACAGCAAAGACTGACGCGAAGACTGATATGACCCCTCTGAAACTGAAAGAGACATCTCTTGGTGACATTACTCCTAGAGATCTACGTCATGAACAAGAGGCAGATGAGACATTGAAAAGATATTTTGAACTTGCTCGTAACCCGAAACATGATACGAGACAAGATAAGGCAAAATTCACCATGGATGATGGCATATTATACAGATCTATTTCTCTCCATGAAAAAGTACGAACAAGTGATGGTGCCAAAACGTCTCAGACCAGAAATTTTGCGTGTGGCACATGACATACCAATGTCAGGACATTTAGGCACAAAAGGACCAGAGATAGAATCACTTCGGATTTCTTTTGGCCAGGTATCTACGCAGACATTCGTAGATATTGCCAGTCATGGGACGTATGTCAGAGATGCGTGCATAAGGGATCAATGAAAAAGGCACCATTGATGAAAATGCCATTGATGGAGACACCGTTTGAAAGAGTTGCCATCGACCTGATTGGACCGATACATCCGACATCCAACCAAGGGAACAAATACATACTGACTGTAGTTGACTATGCGACGAGATATCCAGAGGCTATCCCACTTCCATCAAATGATACAATCACGGTAGCGGAAGCATTATTATGGGAAATTTGGTCTAGAGTAGGGATTCCAAAACAAATTCTCACTGACCGTGGAACTCAATTTGTGTCCGGAACAATGCAGGAAGTCAACCGGTTGTTGAACATTAGAGGTACTACCACAACCCCATATCATGCACAAACCAATGGGCTTGTAGAACGTTTTTAACGGCACATTGAAATTAATGCTCAAAAAGTTAGTTGGTGAACAACCCCGTGAATGGGACAGATTCTTGCCAGCTTTGTTGTTCGCTTATCGTGAAACCCCTCAGGAATCGTTGATGTTTTCACCCTTCGAATTACTCTATGGTAGGGAGGTTCACGGACCGTTGAAAGTGTTGAAACAATGTTGGACTGACGAAAAGACAAACAGTCAGACAAGAACCACTGCTGAATATATAACAGACCTTCGAAACAGACTCGAAGAGACATGCAGACTAGCTAGAGAGAATCTAAGCAAAGCCAGTGACAGATACCACGGAACTTTGACAGACACACAAGAGTAGAGATCTAAAAGTAGGATCAAAGGTACTTGTTCTTCTACCGACGAACCACAACAAACTGCAACTGACGTGGAAGGGACCCTACACTGTCACAGAAAGACTAAACAGAGTGGACTATAGAATCATGATTGACGGAAGACAGAAGTTGCTCCATGTCAATCTGTGAAAGAGTATGTTGAAAGGCCAGAACAAGATCCACCACACATCGCTGTCGTCATTAACGACAATGATGATGTAGCTGATGATCAATATGATCCAAGTCACATACCCCTCATTCCGTTGAAACAGACTCAGTATCATACCGATGTGAACATAGATCCTGCACTCACTGCAGAAAAGAGATCAGCAATTGAAAAGCTGACTACTAACTACAAGCAGGTATTCACAGATTTGCCAGGTGAGACAAACCTAGGAGAATGTGCGTTGAATCTAACGAACTCACAACCTGTCAGGTAAAACAATACCCACTGGCCCATTCACAGATTGAAACCGTTAAGAAAGAGGTGAATCAAAATATTGGAAATGGGAGTAATTGAACCGACGACGTCAATGTACAATGCACCAATTGTGCTGGTGAAGAAGAAGGAAGGGGATGTTCGTTTCTGTATAGACTATAGGAAACTCAACAAGGTGACTCAGTTTGATGCAGAACCGTTACCAAACATCGACCAGATGTTTAGCAAGACCAGGCAAGGAAAATGTCGGAGCAGACTATCTCAGTCGCTCTGAAGTTGAGTAAATAGTAACACATGTACCTCTGTATGTCATCAGATGTTTTGATCTGGAGATTATCATGACGTGTATTAACATGCTTTGTTGACTCTTGGGAAGATGTGCACAACATGTTATATTGCTGTTTATATGCTGTGGAACGTAATGAGGTCGAAAGTCTATTTGACTATTTGAGATATTGATGCTGTACTCACAGAAGATGTGTTGAAGCATGAGATGTGCTGGTGCTTTGAAATGTGTAATGAATATGTTCGATCGACAGAACATTGAGATGGTTGATGGACTACGGTCATTGTTGATATTGTGATTGTAGGATATTGATTGCTGTCTAAGTGGGGAAAGTAGGTTATGGAAATATTACGTAATGCATTGACATGAAACTTTTGTGGAAGCGAGATGCTTCTGATTATTTTTGGTTGTGTTTCTATATACCATGTTGAATTGTTATTACTTTCATGTGAAGTTATGCATGGCGTAGCATGTATAAATAGATCCTGGGTTAATGATCTATAATGCGCAAACCATCATTGGGAACTTCTGGTAAATGAAAGTGTAGCATTTTATTGGAGCTGACAAAGCTGAACTTTATGTTTTCATCGTCTGTATACGAAACTCGCTTTGTTTGTTTAGTTTACAAAATTCTTAAAATTTTGTCTTAAGATGGGGGGTGATGTCACAAACAAAAGACGTCACTCGTACTCCGACGAAATTTATAATCTATTTTGACGCACTGCGGATGTGCCGAAATAGTGCATAGCGCCG
This sequence comes from Conus betulinus, assembly GCA_016801955.1. Classification (NCBI taxonomy): domain Eukaryota; kingdom Metazoa; phylum Mollusca; class Gastropoda; order Neogastropoda; family Conidae; genus Conus; species Conus betulinus. The sequence goes on from JADBJO010006971.1 coordinate 107,326, forward strand.
GAGTATTGAAACACATCATTTCACTTTTAAAATGCATGAGAACTCATATGGTATGTTTTACGTGGCCATGATCTGTCCATTCAAATTATTATGATTCTTATATATATACAAACAAATTGTTTTCAGCGCCGTATCAGTCAAGGGTGTATGAATTTGAAGAAACAAAAAACAACGGTTAACTATTTTCTGTATGGAGGCTGCAAGTTGCATTCCACTCCGCATTTTAGCTTACATTCTGTGCCCCTGGTTTGTTTGTGGTCTGGCACTTTGTATTTTATTTATTAGTACCACCCACAACAACCAGGAGGGCATATTTGTATGTAGTGTAGCTGATGCAAGTGGAGACTGGACATCTGATCGGGCGCCGCAGGGTGAGCATTGCAGATCTGTATTTCGAACAACTAACTCCGGTTTCTTTTTATATTTCAGTGGCTTGAACTGCACGATTCGCTCAACGTAAATTAATATAGCTCACTAACTTCATTGTCCCTTTCTATTCCAGATTGGGGAGCTGGACAACAAACCTGATCAATATTAGTGATCGTTTGTTGGTCTTGTGTTGTCAGTCTGTAGTTAAGTGCAGAACAGATAAGTAAATTTTTTGGTACGAATTGTAAATGTAGTAGTAGAATAGTGAAAATGTACACGGGGCGGACAAGATATTAAATTAGAAGGGGGAAGAAACTTGCTCAGCAAATTGAACTGGAACTTATGAGTCTATGTATCTGTTTTTCTTTCAGGCGTTATTTTTCGTCTACATTCTCCAAGGTGCTACGTCTTATATGTTCATATTTCTACATTGACTGTTCCCCATCAACTTAGTCTTCTTTATCTGCGACCTCTTCATTTACCGTCGCACGACGTATTCCTGGACTTCGTTGTTCATCTGCTTGAAAAGAAAAAAAAAAAAGAAATCAATAACCAGTGGACAGAAATATTATTTATTGGAGAAATTTTTATCGTAAAAATATTCGACGTGTGTTATCTTGTTCTTTGTGCATCAAAACGAAGATGTGCTTCATCTCACCAAAGCAAGGATTTTCGATGCTGCATTGATCGCTCCAGAAGAGTATTCATTGTGAAGAGCTGCGTTTATTTTTTTTTTTCAATGCTGTGTTATGAGTTGTATACACGGACGGTACAGAGCAACATTCTTCAGGGAGCACTGTGTTAGCCTTCGCCATCTCATCGGTCGCCATCAATTTAGGGAACTGTCATCGAGGGTGTGGACAGCTGTTTTTCCGCGGAGACTGAGCTGTAATCATCGGGAGATCTCCGCCATTTTTGATAAGTAGATTTATGTTTGTCTTGTCCTGTGACCCCGTTAGTTTGTACACCATCACGTGTGTTTAATAAACGTTTGTTGAATTGTAAAGTTTCGTCTGCCTTTTGGTGGTGGATGGGATATATAGCTGGTGGGTGAAAGCGCTGGAGTCAAGAGTTCAATTTAACATTTAAGAAGTCACAGATATGTTACCCTAGACAACTCCTCTCCTTTAGAGGTGGGGGGGGGGGGGGGGGGGGGGGGGGGGGGGGGGGGGGGAGAACGATACGATAGAAACGCAAGGTAGGATGACAGAGAGAGAAAATACGCATGGTTACGCAGACGTGAGACCATGGATCAGTACAGAAGTCGCTTTCATATACAAGAGAGAAATTGTTTCGGTTCATGTCAGAATGAAAGAAGCAGCGGAAAGTAATGTTGGCTTCACCATCGGCAAGAGCTTATCAGAAACAACTGCAAGAATAGTGTCTTTTGTGCTTCATATCAACTCCGTTTATTTCAGCACAGCTACTGTCATTGAAACGATGACAGTTTCGAAAACAACAAATCTGTAATAAGTTGACGTACTCTTAATATATTCGGTCATTTTTATGAATATGTAGCTCTAAGCTTTGACTGAATTAATCAATGTACTGAACAGATCTCTCACTGCCAGTATGATCTCATTTCTGCCACTATAATGACTTATTCTTTCTCGGAAAGATTTCAAGAACATTGATCGATTTTGAACATTTAATCCGTTACAGGTTCAGCATTGTCTTAAATTGGAATTATGATAATTGACTATGAACATTTTATACATCTTAGAAGCTAATCTCTCTCTCTCTCTCTCTCTCTCTCTCTCTCTCTCTCTCTCTCTCTCTCTCTCTCTCTCTCTGTGTGTGTGTGTGTGTGTGTGTGTGTGTGTGTGTGTGTTAGAGCATTTTGCATATGTGTTTAAGTCAAATGGACACCCTCCGAGTTTTCCACATGGCATGTTATTCGGTGTTGCAAAGAAACGTTTCAGTGCAGTTCAAATGAAGCCTCAATATTACACTTTTTTCAGCAATCTACCTTCTGCTGCACATGAAAATATTGGCTGTTCTTATAAGTACCACAACTTAATACGACAAAATAATGACCGAACTTCGTTCCATTCTGTACAAAACATTGGATAACACTTTCTACTCGTGACAGTGTGCTTATGTTGAAAGAGATCCGTGAAATATTTACTTTCGAAAGCATAGAAATCTGCAAGTACACACAAAAGTATGTCTTACTGATTTTGTTGCAGCATACCGTTGGCAAGATTTTAACTTTAAACATTTGTTGAGAAGTGAAGGGGGTCCCAAGGTTATCTCTGGGCCTACTTGGCGTTGTGAACGATTCAGTTCGTGAGAGAGAGAGAGAGAGAGAGAGAGAGAGAGAGAGAGAGAGAGAGGCGGAAGTCAAACTGAAATCGTGCAACACCCAGTTGATTCTTCTCAGTCGCCCCCACCCACTTTTCCTCCTCCAACCCCGTCCTCACCCCTGCACTCAACAACGTCGCTCCTCGCGCACACACTCATCTTTCCACCCACCTGGAAAAGAAGGGGTCCATGATCCGAGTCTGCAGACGCGTGTTCATGCCTCGCTGATCTCGCACGCTCCCCAGCCGACAATCTGCTCACGACCCGTGGAAAACGCGTGCAACAAGTGAGCCATAAAACAGACACGGTGAGCTGGTCGGTCGGTGCGAGGTCAGCTTAAAGCTCCCTTGGAGTGCGCGCGCTCCTTTTTTGTCTGACTCATTAAAACAACTCGTCGTTGACAAGGTTCTTGCACTCGTCGAGTTTCCTCATACGGAGCGGGAACAGATTTCACGGGCGACCACCTTGTCGGGGAGAGGGCATAAAATCTTGTCTGATGAAATCTACTCACCTGGACAGAAAGGATCTGTCGTCGTCCAAACACACAAAGTGCCCAGATCTCACCGGCTCAACCCGTGCTCTAGCCATCATCGTGGATATTGCTCCGGCTTCTCTCAACCCTTTGTAGATAACAATGGTAAAATCAATATCGATAATGGTAACAATAACATTAAAATGTATCTGTTTAGCACCAGTGGAAACCTACTCGTCACGCCTTCATATACCACGCATGCATTCACTCATTTTCAACTAAAAGTTTAACTTACTTTACAACGTATGCATAAGCATGTGGGAAACATGAAGTCTGTTTTCAATACATGGTCAGAAGTGTAGTTTTTTAAAATCCACCTTTAAAAGCAGATAATGTTCGGACAGAAGAAAAACAGCGGGTTGTTTGCAGGCGGGGTGGGTGGTCAAGGTAAAGACAGAACTCGCCGGGGTGAGGTTTCGGTTTGGCTTCTTTACAGAAGTTCTTAACAGAGAGACCAGAGGCCATGCGCGACGACTGGTATGCGCACACAGAAACGGACAGTAACCGCGGATAAGACCAAAGAAACAAACGGCAGGAGTAACCAGTTGGTACTGGCGACGAAATGTCACCGACAGCCAGTCTTCTTCTTCCTCGTTCTCCTCCTGTTAGATGAGCAGCCTGGTGTCCTCGATGAAGGCTGCCATCCACCGCAGCTCCTCCAGGGTGCCGTACAACTTGGCTTCCACTGCTGTCGGTGTTGGCCAGTACCTCCTTCTGGATGCTGCATGCGTCATACAGTCTTGAGGATGTGGTCGGTTGTCATTGGTCCCTCACCACAAGGGCACTCTCCACTCTGTCCAATGCCAAATTTTGTGTGCATGTGCTGGAGTAGGCAATTGTGTCCAGTCCTCAGGCGGAAGATGTTGACCTGTTCCCGTCGTCCCAGCAAATGGTATTTGTCTTCTGGGTTGTATTTGGGGTGCTGGAGGCGCCACTTTATTATTCCTTGCTGTGCCCTGATGATTGTCTTGATTTCATCGTATGACACTAGGTTGTTGGCCTGCTCCTTCTGTTCACCGTCTTTTGCCAGAATGTCCGCTTTTTTTCTTTGCCTCTGATGCCACAGTGTGCTGGTACCCATTGTATCACCACTTTCTCCACTCTGGCACTCAGGGCAACAAGGGCTGAAGTAAGATGGTTCTGTTGTTTGCAGCGGGAGTTCTTGAAGGCTTGGATCACGGAGAGAGCGTCTCTTAGAACACCACCAGCTGCCCTGTTGTTCGTGTGGAGTTCTGCGATACTGTTGTGACTGCCTCACAGAGAGCTTCTCGCTCAGCTCGGAAGTTGGTGGAGTATTTTCCTGTTGGGATTGCAATTTTCTTCATCTCCGTCTTTGTATCGGAGAAAGATTCCAGCTCCACCATCCCTCGTTGCATCTGTGGCGGAGCCATCTGTAAAGACATGGGTCCAGTCTTCCTGGGGGTACTGGTTGCAGATGTGTACTCCATGGCCAGGGCTTTCCTTTGGGTGTCTGACTGTGTTCCTCTCTTCTTCACTCCGGGAATGCTGGTGGCGACTGTTGGGAACACCTGCCTCTTCCAAGATGGGTGGGTGACATTTGCTGGATAGGTTTTGCTTTGTGTTCCATCAAGACTGGGCTTTGTCTTTCAAGGCGTCTTGACTGGTGGATGAAGCTGCCTCTTTTCAGCCGGCTCTTGGTGGGTCTGCTCATTCTGTTGTTCATTGGATGGTTTTCAAGGCGTTACTGAGAAGCCAGTGAACATACTTCAGCAGTGGTGTAACGAAATTCGCGCCTTTCTTTCCTTTTTTTTTTTTTCATTTATTAGTATTAATATCATTTCTGTTATCATTATAATTATTATTATCATTGATTGTCATTATTATCACTATTACTATTGTTGTTGTTTAAATGAAGAGAGCCGTAGGGTGGCTTTGTGAATCTGATAGAGCCGCAAAACACGTCTGCCAGTCGATGCAGTATCAGACCAGCTGAGTAGATACTGAATTGACAGATCTCACCGCTGGATCAGTTTATAAGATAGTGACATAAATTAACGTCAGCCTTAGGCCAGTAGGGCTCAGGTGCCACAGTGGTGCGCCACACGCACTGAAAAGGTCTCACAGGATGATTTGGTGCCAATTCGTGTTCAAACGTTCATCTGCGTCTACCATAATGCCTGGCTGATCCGTGTTGATGGATAGTGACGGCGGAGGCCCAAGAATTACGCGCCACACACACGCCGGTTAAGTCTCACTAGTGATCTGGTGCCCGCCCACCCCCCCACTTTGTCTTCCTAGCCGTGTAGTTTGTTGGTGTGCCCTCTAGTAGGTAGGTAGGTCTATTTTGTCTTCCTAGCTGTGTAGTTGTTGGTGTGCCCTTTAGTAGGTAGGTAGGTGTATTTTGTCTTCCTAGCCGTGTAGTTGTTGGTGTGCCCTTTAGTAGGTAGGTAGGGTCTATTTTGTCTTCCTAGCCGTGTAGTTGTTGGTGTGCCCTGTAGTAGGTAGGTAGGTCTATTTTGTCTTCCTAGCTGTGTAGTTGTTGGTGTACAGGTTAGGTCTGTTTTAACTACTACCTAGTTTGTAATGTGCTGGTGTGCCCTATACTTGGTAGGTCTATTTTGTCTTCCAAGCTGTGCAGTTGTTGAAGTGCCCTTTACTAGTTAGATCTGTTCTGTCTTCCTAGCTATGTAATTTGTTGGTGTGCACTGTACTAGGCAGGACTACTTTGCCTTTCTAGATGTGTAATTGTTGGTGTGCCCTATACTAGGTAGGTCTTCTTTGTCTTCCCTTGCTGTGCAGTGTAATGATGAGTCCTGTACTTGATAGCTCTCCTTTGTCGCCCCGTGACGTGAAATTCATCGATGTGCCTTGTATCGCTGTGATCCCAACACACACAAAAATACGGTTAGAAAGTCCACGTTCATCACTGCCAGTTAACGATGTAGATTATAGGAAACAAAAGAGTAGCAAGTTGTGGGCAACATTACCACCCTCGAGCATCACAAAAACACACACACACACACACACACACACACACACACACACACACACACACACACACACACACACACACACACAAGCAAGCAAGCACGCACGCACGCACGAACACATTGAGTGTCACTGTACACATACATAGTGCATGTGGTCTGTGTACACACAGATCTCTGTATTGAAGCGAAACCTTTTGTGTGGAAATGTATACTTCTTACAAAGTGCCTTTCATATTCATAGTTTATTGAAAAACAGCACAACAACAACAACAACAACAACAACAACAATCAGTACGACCAGGGAAATGTACCTAGCATCGAACAACAACAATCAGTACGACAAGATAAATGTGCCTAGCATCGAACAACAACAACAACAATCAGTACGACCAAGGAAATGTACCTAGCATCGATCTGTGATACAAGATATGACAACACGCATCAAGAATGCGGACTCGCAAAGCGCCACACTTGCTGTAGGATGGAGGAGAGGAGGAAGAGGGTGGTAGTGATGGCGGACACGGTCATGATTTCCTTTGATGTAGGTTTGTAACATTGCTCGTGACGACCTTGCTTTTTTGACATAAGTTTGTAACGTTTGTTCATGACTACCTTACTTTATTGACGTACGTTTGTAACATTGTTCATGACTACCTTACTTTGTTGACGTAAAGTTTGTAACACTGTTCATGACTACCTTACTTTATTGACGTAAGTTTGTAACGTTTGTTCATGACTACCTTACTTTATTGACGTAAGTTTGTAACGTTGTTCATGACTACCTTACTTTTATTGACGTAAGTTTGTAACGTTGTTCATGACCACCTTACTTTATTGACGTAAAATTTGTAACACTGTTCATGACTACCTTACTTTGTTGACGTAAGTTTGTAACACTGTTTATGACTACCTTACTTTGTTGACGTAAGTTTGTAACATTGTTTATGACTACCTTACTTTGTTGACGTAAGTTTGTAACACTGTTCATGACTACCTTACTTTGTTGACGTAAGTTTGTAACATTGTTTATGACTACCTTACTTTGTTGACGTAAGTTTGTAACATTGTTCATGACTATCTTACTTTGTTGACGTAAGTTTGTAACATTGTTCATGACCACCTTACTTTTTTGACGTAAGTTTGTAACATTGTTCATGACCACCTTACTTTTTTGACGTAAGTTTGTAACATTGTTCATGACTACCTTGCTTTTTGAAATTCCTGCGCGAGCAATCTGATCGAGAATGGCCTTTGCCGTCAGGAGGACAGTCCCCCCCCCCCCCCCCCCCCCCCCCCCTCCGGCATCTGACCTTGCTACAAGGTCAGTAGGGTCATCTGAGCGAAGCCTGCCGTCGTTGAGGGACTCCGCTGTTCCCCAGAGCTCCACCGCAAGGTCCACTGCACAAGGCAGTGTTTCACGCCTCAAGGTGCAGTGTGAAGTAAAGCACCTCAGCGCGGATCGTTGAGCAGGGCACGGAGAGGGAGGACAGACAGAGAGCAAGGAGGATGAAGGAGGTGGGGGGGGTGTCGTTGACCTGGTTTGTGTAAAAGAATGTACACTCATTTTACGCGCGCGCGCGCTTGCTTGTGTGCGCGCGCGCGTGCGTGTGGGGGGGGGGGGGGGGGGGGGAGGAGGAGGAGGAGGAGGAGGAGAGGAGAGAGAGAGAGAGAGAGAGAGAGAGAGAGAGGATGAATGCGGCACTGTTGTGTGGGGTGAAAAGCTAGAGCTGTGGAGCGTGGTGTGGGCTTAGATGGCAAGACAAGAACCACACTGTTTAAGTCTCATGTGCTTAATGGGTGCGTCTTCAAAAGTGTGGCTCGACATTTCCTATCGACACTGCGAAGGTTTGAGCCCCTAGAGCCTGGCTGATGCTGTCAGAGGAGTCACTTTGATATTCCCCAGTATTACAGAAGATAGAAGCTTTGAAGAAGTGAAAGGTTGGAATTCAATGAGTTATTGTGGTGTTACCAAGGAACGTAGGATAGGCTACCATTCTGGAATTTCCGCATACATTGAAATGTATTTCGGTTTCCAATTTTTCGCAGCAAAAACGACTTGAGTAATCTGTGCTGTACGTCGTTGCCATAGTGCAGTCTTTTTTTCTTTTTTCTTCTTTCTTCTTCTTCTTCTGTCTTCCTTCCCTTCTTTCTTTCTTTGTTTCCGTTTTTCTTTCTTTCCATTTTCTTTAATCTAGGAGACACACCAAGTCTCAGTGAGATATTTTTTGCCATATATACTTTGATTGTAAATGATAAAGGAAAATTCGAATTGAACGTAGAAAAAGAAGTGAACTGTTCTTATGTGGTGACTTCCATTTGTCCAATCAGGTCCTTATGATGAAACAAATCTTTCTTTGAATCCACTCAAAAGTCATGGAGACTTGTCCAAGCATCATCAAATCTATACCTGTTTAAAACAAATAAAAACAGAAGGGGACCTAGGAAGTTCGGTTGTGTTCGTGCAAGTACAACATCCTTTGGTGTGCTTTAAACGATAGACGATGGCGTGGCGTGTGGACAGTACCGTGGTTTGTTTGTGTTTTAATGCATAAGCCGTGCATCTTCCAATTTCACTATAAACCATAGTAACGGATGGCCTTACAAAAGTATTGAGAAAAGAAGAGAAAATACTTTTCAGAAAAAACCTCTTCAGTGAGAGGTAGATTTGCATAAGGCCTACGACAGAGCATCAGTCCCATACATTAACCTGGACTGAATCAGGGTATCAAAAAGCTTAATGAAGGTGTGTAGAGGTTTCTGTCCGGAGGTCCACGGTCATTTTACGTTTGCAGACACCCCCTTCTTTGTACGGTTCTCAAGGCCACTCAGTGCATGTGAAAGGGGATGATATGGCCGTGGACAAGATGAGTCCTAAAGTCCACTAAAGCGCTCTCAACTCGCCGAGGTATGTTTGAAAGATTTACTTGTGCAGAAAGATTGTCACTGTTTAGTCGGGTAGGTAAAGCCTAGTTACAACCCCTCTTCCCCCTTCCCCCGGACCTCTCACCCATGTGTATTAAGATAGCTCACACACTTCTTACTATAGAATGAACTCACAAGATTTGAAGTAGGCTAAATATAGGATCACACACACACACACACACACACACACACACACTTGCCCAAAGATTACATACATAAGCTTGTCGGACAAAATTTGTGTAAGATTTTTTTTTTCTAGAGGTTTAGTAGGGAGCGATTCCACATAGATACATCGCCTTAAGGTGTGTGTGTGTGTGTGTGTGTGTGTGTGTGAGAGAGAGAGAGAGAGAGCGTGCTTGCGTTTTAACACGCATACGCAACTGTCGTCAGAATCAGGACAAATGATTCCAGCTGGTAGAACTAAGATGACTTCATATAATACACAGAATCATAGGAACAAATCCATCACTTTTGAGAACGAATTTAGAAAGAACTGTTTAGCGTTCTTTTTGCAATACAGACAAGGGAACCACTATTCGTTTTTTCTTTATTTGTTTATTAATATTTATTTATCTTTTTTACTGCCAATACGTTCATTTCTTTCGGATGGCTTTTCAAATAGTTCTCAACGAAATGTGTGTTTAGACCGCCGCGATGCTTTCCCCTTCAATGAATATCCTTTTGCATTTGGGGCAGGGGGCAGGGGGGGGTGGGGGAGGGGAGGTTCGTTTGAATAGATGGAGCTATCGACATGTAAATGTCACTAGCCAAGCCATTTAAACATAGATGTAGAATGAGGAAAGAAATGGATGCATTATCGAAATGTATTCTGCGAGCACTTCAATGAGTTGCGACAGGACGTTCAGCCTATGAGCACCTACACATCTTTGTTCATGTACTTACTTATTTCTCCCTCCCCCATCTCCTCCTTGTCTGTCTCTGCCAGTCCGTCTGCCTGCTTGCCTGCCTGCCCGCCCGTCTGTCTGTCTGTCTGTCTGTCTCTCTGTCTCTCTGTCTGTCTGTCTGTCTCTCTCTCTCTCTCTCTCTCTCTCTCTCTCTCTCTCTCTCTCTCTCTCTCTCTTCTCTGAAGGAGGAAAAAAGAACACACTTGTTGAAAATGAAAAACTGAAGTTTTCTGTTCTCATTTTACCCTGGTAGACAATAATATAATCTGTATGATTGTGCACACATTTCGTGAATTAAAGAAATGGAAAATATTTCCTCGATTTTCCTATAACCGGATTATACTGGGTTGCTTTTTGTTGATTAGAGGTCAGGAAAGACATTTTCCCCTGATTTTGTACCATAGGCGAAGTAGAGGGCTGTGTTTACCTTTCTGTAGGAAGCACACCGGTCTTTGTATAGGGGAAACCACAGTCTGTCAGGTTGGAGTACATCCATTTGTCTGTGGAGATCACACACCTCTATCAACAGGAAACACAACTGTCTACACATTGTAGTCGTTCTTGCGGGCACCGTTTCAGTTTTCTCTAAGAATGCTCCAGACTCACAGGTGGAGGTGGAAATGTATGGTCTTTCTGTAGGGAACGAATTAGTCGCTCGACATGGAACACCCCAATCGCCAGACCGCGAGAACACCTGTGCTTCTGTAGGTAACATATTAGTCTTTCAACAGGACACACGTCAGTCGCTTCAGCTGCAACAAATTCTTCTCTTTTGAAGGTATGATGATATTCTTTAAAATGAGAATGTATGTTTTTGAACCTAGTGATTCGAATGGGAACAGTTTGTCTCCCTTTAGGGAATGTGTAGGCCTTTTAATGGGGAACACCTTGTTCGTTACAGTGGTGGACCTGTGAAGGACTTACCCCACCCGTCTGTTCGTATTAGTGTTCTTGTTCTCCGCCCCCCCCCCCCCCCCTCCTCTCTCTCTCTCTCTCTCTCTCTCTCTCTCTCTCTCACTCTCTCTCACTCACACACACACACACACACACACACACACACACACACACGCACACACGCACACACAGAATTACTGATGTGTTAAAAGTGGACATTAAAATCGTGTGTGTGTGTGTGTGCACGCACGCGCGCCTGTGTGTGTGTGTGTGTGTGTGTGTGTGTGTGTGTGTGTGTGTGTGTGTGTTTGCGCGCGCGCGCGAAGAAAGCTTAAAGTTTTTTCTGTGTGGAGATATGTCTGTATGACTATGGACACTTTGATTTGTATGTAGCTCGATGTTAGCCTTAATCTAACAGGTCATCACTGTTTCCGTTTGTTTGTTTGTTTGGTTTGCTAAAGATCAGTATTGCTACTTTTGTAAGCATGCTTAGGTCTACTAGGAATTGAGGGACGTGGCATTGGTCTTTTTATAGAAAGGATTGATTCAAAAAAAGTCGGCATCTTGCCGATCTGTCCTGCCTCTACGCATATCCGTGTGTGTGTGTGTGTGTGTGTGTGTGTGTGTGTGTGTGTGTGTGTGTGTGTGTGTAAGCGCGCGCCCGCGCATGGGAGCGCGCACGTGCATGCGTGCGTTGTCTGTAAATGTGGATGCGTTCGATAATTTAGTCACAAAGGTCAATAAATGATTCAAATTGAAATGTTGTAGGGAACACATTACACACTCTGTCTATTCTGCATAGATGATTTTCGATATGCAATCGATGAGAATTTCAGATGGGAATACATCAGTCTTCCGAAAATAAATGCATTAGACAACCTGTACGGGGTTTTTAAGTGACAGTCACAGGAACTTCACCCCCCCAAATCATGAATCTTTCTTGCCGGTGACGTTGACATCTATGTATGAAAATTATGGCCTTTCTGTGGGGTGTCGCAAGATCTTTCGGTAGGAAAACGGAGCTTCTTGAAGAAATGCAACACATCTCTCTAGGGGAACATGCCGGACTGCCTGTTGGGTCTACGAGTGACAGCTTTAGGTATGGAATTAATCACTATTTCAGTGAAAAGCACAACAGTCTCTCAAGAGGAACGGGTCACCTGTTTTGTCGATAGCCTTTCAGACATTTTGTCAGAATGCAGAGGCGATGATAGATCGTTTAACAGGGTAGCAGCAGTGTTCCTGGAAGGTTGGCGTTGATGTTCAAGTAGGTCGTTTAACAGGGCAGCGGCAGTGTTCCTGGGAGGTTGACGGTTATGTTCAAGTAGGTCGTTTAACAGGGTAGAAGCAGTGTTCCTGGAAGGTTGGCGTTGATGTTCAGGTAGGACAACACTAATTGTCATTATGCAGGGTGTCAAATGTTCTGTAAAAGGACCGTCACGAGGGAGACGTAGTCTTTCAAATAAGCGGATCGATGATGGCTTCATTGTAGGAAAACAGAGGTCTTTTAGGAGAGAGAGAGATTAGTGGTATTGACAATGAATTGTAATGGACGTCCTAAGCCTGACTGTGGGGAGCCATCAGTATTTCTCCTTGGGGATACTTTTTTTGTTTCATGGGCAGATACTGCTCTTTCTAAAAATGAAACTTTGTCCTGTAAGTAATATGACATTGCTCTTTCGTTTTGTTTGTTTCATGGACAGATACTGCTCTTTCTAGAAATGAAACTTTGTCCTGTCAGTAATATGACATTGCTCTTTCGTTTTGTTTGTTCCATGGACAGATACTGCTCTTTCTAAAAATGAAACTTTGTCCTGTCAGTAATATGACATTGCTCTTTCGTTTTGTTTGTTCCATGGACAGATACTGCTCTTTCTAAAAATGAAACTTTGTCCTGTCAGTAATATGACATTGCTCTTTCGTTTTGTTTGTTCCATGGACAGATACTACTCTTTCTAAAGTCAAACTTCGGCTTGTCAGTGCTGACACTATGCTTTCGTTTTGTGGAGGTTTCAGATTCATGGAACACTTGTGCATATCTCTACGTTCTTCTTCTCCTTTTTCTTCTTCTTCTTCTTCTTCTTCTTCTTCTTCTTCTTCTTCTTCATCTGTCGTTCTCTTCAGAATCCCACTCCTTTAAAAAAAGCTAAGAATTAAATTTTGTTGGAACTAGGCATTGAATAGGGAAGAAAATGAGAACATAAGATAGGAAAATATATCATAAATACTAAACTATTCACTGGCAGCATATTATGGTAACCATCGCAATCCCCGTGGAAGACAGATCGTTACATATTGCCTGCTCCTAGGCCTTTCGTCCGCGGGATCGGACTCATCAGGGAGACATGGCTGATTGAGTCTGTGCTCCCTTGCCATACACACACACACACACACACACACACACACACACACACACACACACACACACACACACACATATATATATATATATATATATATATATATATATATATATATATATATATATAGGCTGTTTGGTCTTTCTGCACAGATACAGTGGGTCTTTCTGTACAGACACTGGTTTGTCTGCGCACAGTCTATCTGCCATATTAATTGGAATTTGTTCAAGGACTTGTACAGACTCTGGTTTGTCTGCGCACAGTCTGTCTGCCATATTAATTGGAATTTGTTCAAGGACTTGTAATCCCCTGTCTAGTGTTTAGACGTGTCTGTTCAGTTTACAGTATTCTTCAGAAAGACAGAACTGAGCATCACAGTCTACCACGAAATGTCAACTGAACTAGTTAGCATGCATTCTACAACGAATGTACATTGGGCATCTATTTTAGGGACCACATCTATCCTTCAGAAAGGACAATTATTTGTTCTTATGAATGTGTATGAGTAAAGAGCGAATGACATCTATCGACACAATGTTCATTAAACTCTCAAGAGAAAGACCATTCATCTTCACGAAGGGACAGTGACAGTCCTTACTTGAGCAATCTTTCAGTTCGTCTCAAGAAATCATCAGTCTTTCCAGAAGGTTATGTTTCCTTTCTTCTAAGAAACAGTAGTAGTGTGTCGCTTTATTCCACGTAGTTTATAGCTCAGTAGACCGCGAAGGCTGAGTCAGTCATTCTTCAGGGAATCGTAAGTCTTCACCTGACGGTAAGTGTATACCTTTCTGTAGGGAGACACAAATCTCTTATAACAGATACTGGCCATAATGTCCGAAAATAAGAGATTTTTTTTTTCGTTGGGGTGTGTAAATAGAGCTACTGGGATATTCTATGGTACGACGTTAGCTTTACTGCGAGTCCTCGATCTTCTCTGTATGAAGATTGTGTGTGTGTGTGTGTGTGTGTGTGTGTGTGTGTGTGTGTGTGTGTGTGTGCGTGCATGCGTGCGTGCATGTGTGTGTGTGTGTGTGGGGGGGGGGGGGGGGAGAACGATAGAAACGCAAGGTAGGATGACAGAGAGAGAAAATACGCATGGTTACGCAGACGTGAGACCATGGATCAGTACAGAAGTCGCTTTCATATACAAGAGAGAAATTGTTTCGGTTCATGTCAGAATGAAAGAAGCAGCGGAAAGTAATGTTGGCTTCACCATCGGCAAGAGCTTATCAAGAAACAACTGCAAGAATAGTGTCTTTTGTGCTTCATATCAACTCCGTTTATTTCAGCACAGCTACTGTCATTGAAACGATGACAGTTTCGAAAACAACAAATCTGTAATAAGTTGACGTACTCTTAATATATTCGGTCATTTTTATGAATATGTAGCTCTAAGCTTTGACTGAATTAATCAATGTACTGAACAGATCTCTCACTGCCAGTATGATCTCATTTCTGCCACTATAATGACTTATTTTCTCGGAAAGATTTCAAGAACATTGATCGATTTTGAACATTTAATCCGTTACAGGTTCAGCATTGTCTTAAATTGGATGTGTGTGTGTGTGTGTTAGAGCATTTTGCATATGTGTTTAAGTCAAATGGACACCCTCCGAGTTTTCCACATGGCATGTTA
>JADBJO010006972.1:0-12500 GCA_016801955.1 Conus betulinus
GAGAGAGAGAGATAGAGTGCGCTTGGCCTTCGCTGAGATTGTGCCGGTGTGTGGGGGGGGGTTGTGTGTGGTTGGGTGGTGTGTGTTTGTGTGTGTGTGGGTTGGGTGTTGGTGTTGGAGTATGTAGTTTGTCTGTTGTGCGCGGCGCGCCTTGTGTGTGTATTGTGTGTGTGTGTGTGTGTGTTTGTGTTGTTGGTGTGTGTGTGTGTGTGTGTGTGTGTGTGTGTGCGGGTAGTAGCAGTATTGTAGTAGTAGTGGACTGTTAGGGGTTTTATTTTCAAATTTTTTTTCCATCTGGTCTTCCTGTTCCACAATCTGTGCTAATTTAGAAGAAGGACCAGGAATAGACAAGATAGAGATAGATGGCGATTGAGAGAGAGAGGGGGAGAGAGAGAGAGAGAGGAGGATAGAGAGATTTCTCGACTATTGCAGTTTTAATGCATAATCTGGTAAAGTGCATATAAATTTCCCCCTGTTGTGTGGCCTGTGTAAATGTGTGTGTTTAGTGCATGTTATGTGTGTTGTGCGTGGGGTGTTGTGTGTGTTGTGTGTGTGTGTGTGTGTGTGTGTGTGTGGGGTGTGTGCGTTTGGTGCGTATGTGTGGTTGTGGTGTGTGTGTGTTGTGTGTGTTGTGTGTGCGCGCCCGCCGCTTGAGCCGCAGCGCGCTTTTGTGGGTGTGTGTGGGGTTAGGGTGGGGGGTGGTGGTGGGGTTGTGGGGGTGGTGGGGGTGTTGTGGGGGGGGGGGGGGGTGGGGGGGGGGGGGTGTGTGTTGTGTGCGTGTTGGTTTGAGTACTGTGTGCGGGTTTGCTGCTTGTGGATCTGCGTGTATATGTATGTGTGGTGTGTGTGAGGCAAGTGAGTGGAGTGAGCGAGTGTGCTTGTGTGTGTGTGTGTGTGTGTGTGTGTGTTTTGTGTGTGTGCTTGCGTGCGTGGCTGCGTGCGGTGCGTTGCGTGTGTGTTTGTGTGTGGTTTGTGTGTGGTGTTGTGATGTGTGTGTGTGTGTGTGTGTGTGTTTGTGGAGAGTATGTGTGTGTCTGTGTGTGCATGCGTGTATGGCGTCGCGCGCGCGTTTTTTTTTTTTTTTTGTGTGTGTGCGTGTGTGTGGTGTGGGTGTGTGGTGTGTGTGTGTGTTTGTGTTTGTGTGTGTGGTGTGCGCGCGCATAAGTGTGTGTGTGTGTGTGTTTGTGTGTTTGTTAGTGTCATGTTAGTGTGTGGGTGTATGTGTGTGTGTATGTGTGTGTGTGTTGTGTGTGTGTGTGTGTGTGGGTTTGTTGTTGTGTGTATGCGTGGGGGCCGAGCACCGCAGCGGCGCGCGCGCGTTGTGTGTGGATATGTGGGTGGGGGTGGTGTGTGTTTGTGGCGTTTGGGTGGTGGTGTGTGGGTGTGTTTGTGTGTGTGTGTGTGTGTGGGTGGTGTGTGTGTGTGAGTACTGTGTGCTTGTTTGCCTGCTTTGGGTGGATATCGCGTGTAATATTGTAAGGTGAGTTGTGTGGTTAGCAAGTGAGTGGGCATGAGGAAGAGAGAGCGAAGAGGCGAGAGATAGAGGAGAGAGAGAGAGCGAGGGGGGCGAAAGGAAAGAAGGTGTGTGAGGAGAGTGTGCGCTTGCCCTCTGCCTGGCAGTGTGTGTGTGTGTGTGTGTGTTGTGGGTGTGGTGTGTGTGTGTGTGTTTGCGGCGCGCGCGTGTGTTGTGTGTTGTTGTGTGTGTGTTTTTTCGTGTGGTGGTGGTTTGTGTGTGTTTTGTGTTGTGTTTTGTGGTGGTGTGTGTTTTGTGGTGTTGATGTGTGTTGTGGGTGTGTGTGTGTGTGTGGGTGGAGAGAGAGAGGTGTGTGTATGTGTTTGTTGGCAGATGTATTCGGTTGCGCGCGCTATTTTTGTTTGATGTGTTTTTTTAGTGTGTTTGTGTGTGTGTGGTGTGTGGGTGTGTGTTTGTGGGTGTGTGGGTGTGTGTATTGGTGTGGTGTGTGTGTTGTGTGTATGTTACTGTGGTGTGTTGTGTGTGTGTGTGTGTGTGTGTGTGTTGTGTGTGTGTGTGGGTGTTCGTGCGCGCGTTA
This sequence comes from Conus betulinus, assembly GCA_016801955.1. Taxonomy (NCBI): domain Eukaryota; kingdom Metazoa; phylum Mollusca; class Gastropoda; order Neogastropoda; family Conidae; genus Conus; species Conus betulinus. The sequence goes on from JADBJO010006972.1 coordinate 2,052, forward strand.
CCGTGTGTTGTGTTGTGTGTGTGTGTGTGTGTGTGTGTTGTGTGTGTGTGTGTGTGTGTCTGTCTGTCTGTCTGTAGTAGTACTTTAGAGTTTTCTCCGTCTGTTCACGAGTCTGTGGATAGTATAACGAAGAGAGAGATAGAAGAGAGAGAGATAGAGAGAGAGAGATAGAGAGAGATAGAGAGAGCGATAGAGAAGAGAAAGAGAGAGAGCGATCAGAGAAGAGTAGAGAGAGAAGAGATGTCTGTTACTATACAATTTTAATGCATAATCTGGTATTCTAAGTGCAAGGTAAATTCCCCCCTTTTGTTTTGCCTTGGTATGTGTTTGTTAGTGGATTTAGTGTGTGTGGTTTGGTTGTGGTGTGGTGTTTGGTGTGGTGTGTTGTGTGTGTGTGAAGAGCAATACAGGGAGAGCGAGCGAGATAAAGAGAGTGATAGAGAGAGATAGAGAGAGAGAGCTAGCGAGAAGAGATGAGATATAAAGATAAGGAGGTACAGAAACAGTAATATAATAGGATGGTGTGAGGTGGAGGGATATAGAGAGTTAGAGAGAGAGAGAGAGAGAGATAGGAGAGAGAGAGATAGAAAGAGGAGAGACATATAGCGGGGAGGGAGTGAGATAGTAAATACGACTAAATATGTTTTATACTGATAACTTAATGTTAAAAGGCATCAGATCCTAGGCCCTTCCCACCCACGCTCTCTCTATCTCTCCTGCTGTCCCTGCTCACTCTCTCTCTCTCGTCTTCTCCTGTTTCTCAATGATGTTGTTCTCTGTGTGTTGTCGTCTGTGTGCTGTCTTTCTTGCTTTCTGACTGTCTAGTTTAATTAATATCTTTCTGTCTCCCCCTCCCGCCCCCCCCCGCCCCCCCCCCCCCGCCCCCCACCCCCTCGCCCCCCCCCGCCCCCCCCCCCTCCTCCTCTCTCTTCTCTCCAGCCGTCTCTCTCTCCTTTTTTCCCTTCTCTCTCCTCGCGCTGTCCTTCTCCTTTTCTCCACCGCTGTTCTGCTTTTCCCCTTGTTCTCTCTGTTGTCTCTCTAATCATTCTCCCTCGTGTTCTCCCGGTTTCTCTTACGAATGCTTCCGCGTCTGTGTTTGCCTGCGTGAACGTGCGCGTGCGTGCTTGCTCGCGTGGGTGTGTGTTGTGTGCCTTTTTCGTTGTGTCTTAGATCGGTCTCTGTCGTTATATATATTATATAATATATATATATATATATATATATATATATAGAGAAGAGAGAGAGAGGAGAGAGAGAAGATAGAGAGAGAGAGAGAGGAGAGAGAGAGAGATGTTAGGGGGAGAGAGGAAAGTGTACTCTGCTCGTGGAAAGTGGACGGGCCAATCGTGGAATGTATACCATTCCATGGATATATATATTGGACTAATAAATTCCAAGGATAAGTTAACCGAGCACCATTCCAGCAACTTACAGAGCAGTTTGCTCTATTATTTTCCCCACTCACCCACCCAATCACATACTGTCAGGCAGAATGAACTTGCACTGCAGGTATGATGCTTAGCTCCCCACATTTCTTTTCACTCCTAAGTCATGAGCAAGTTTTGTGTTTTATTGAATTAGAGAGAGATAGAGAGAGAGAGAGATAGAGAGAAGAGAGCGAGAGAGAGAGAGAGGGGTGGTGACTGAGAGGGGGAGGTTCTAAAATTCTTGTTTTTTAGGATCTTAAAATCGTTCTATTGTGCTTAACGTACTTCTCGACTACCATCACGGGGGGTGCGTTTCCTCTCTGTAGGACTCGTTTCAAACTTCTTATTAAAAAAGGCCATGAAATCAAGCAAGAGGTTTAGCATATTGGTATAGCATTGGTTATCTGCTGTCGGTGGACCAACATACAAGTAGGCATAAAATAAGATGGAAAGAAAACATCAAAGATCTAGAAATATACAGTTCATAACTAGCAGGTTGTTTTATTTCATTGCTTTTTTTTCTCTCGCCCATGCCCATACTGATCTAATTCATCTTTCTTGTGGAATTTTTTACGAACAAGCCAAAAAATTATCATCATCATCATCTCGTCCGGTCGTCGTCGTCGTCGGTCACCGTCATCATCATCATCATCATCCATCATCGTCATCATATCATCATCATGCATCGTCCCTAGTCTTCTTCGTCGTCGTCGTTTTATAATCATCACATCATCGTCATCGTCATCATCATCATCAATATCTTTGTCTTACTTTATTTTGAGGCAGCCGCCGGTTTGTGTAGCACTGTTTACTTCAGAGCAATGGCCCCCTGGCCGCCCCCCCCCCCCCCCCCCCCCCCCCCCCCCCCCCCCCCCACCCCCCCCCCCCCCCCCCCCCCCCCCCCCCCCCCCCCCCCCCCCCCTTCCCTTCCCAATGACAAGGCTGCTCAGCGGATCCATATTGTTGGGATCTGCACACAGCTCTTTCAATTTTTTTTTTTATATATCTATGCAGCTTATATTTCCGCCTATTGAGATCCTTCTACTGGTTTTGTTTGTTTATATGTGTTTGTTTGTTTGTTTTTTTTTGTTGTTTCGTTTTGTTTTCTTGTTTTTTGTTTTGTTTTGTTTTGTATTTTCAGAAAACATACAAAAGGCCCCATCCCGCAATGAAAAAGGGAAATGAATTAAAAAAACAAAAAAAACTGGATTCGTTCCTTTTGATCTGGATTAAAAAATTGAAAGGTATAGACCTACTCTTTTTCTTTTTGTTTTCTTTGCGTCATCTTGCAAACTGTCAGACAAACCTAGTTACACTGGTGAAAACCTAATCTCCTCGTAAAGAGAAACAAGCGCTTTGTAACTACCAGTCGTAATACAGTTTACAGGGTACAAGAGTGAAAAAAAAGAAAAATAGAAGAAAAAGAGAAATCTAAAAACAAAAATCTCTTTCAGATTCTTTCCGTTTAAAGTCTCTTTCATCTTCACACACACACACACACAACCCACACACACACTTCGACTCTCGCGTTTGATTTTTGGTAAGTAGATGTTTATTCGTTATTATCATTATCGTTATTATCATTATTATTATTATTATCATCATCATCATTATCTTTATTATTTACACTTCATTTTACGTTTGCGTTATTATCCTTTCTGAGATTAAACAAAAAACACAACAGTACATGAGATCTATTAAACATACAGAGCTCGCATGCCTTTCTAATTTCCGCACTGCGTAATAGATCGATGTCTTTCTTCTCGTTCTTCTCCATCTTCTTCTTCTCCTCCTCTCCTCCTCCTCCTCCTTCTCTTTTCTTCTTCTTCTTCTTCTTGCCATCCTCCTTCTCGACTCCACTTCTTCGCATCATCATCACTTATTAATAAGTACGTAAATATACATAAATGTCGATCAATAGGTAGGAAGGTCGGTAAGTAGTAGGTAGGTAGGTAGACAGGCAGATAGACCAGATAGAGATAGACAGAATAGATAGATAGACTGATTGATACAGAGAGAGAGAGAGAGAAGAGAGAGAGAGAGAGAGATAAGAAGAGAGAGAGAGAGAGAGAGAGAGAGAGAGAGAGAGAGCAGAATGGGGGAGAGAGAGAGAGAGTGAGAGAACTCTTAGAGAGATCCCCAGCCCCGTATCCCCCCTTCCCCCTTCCTCCCCCCCCCCCCCCCCCCCCCCCCCCCCCCCCCCCCCCCCCCCCCCCCCCCCCCCCCCCCCCCCCCCCCCCCCCCCCCCACACACACACACACACACACCCATTATCACGTACAAACTGGCGCGCGCGCGCAACACACACACACACACACACACACACACACACACACACACACACACACACACTTTGACCTTTCAATATTTTTTTCCACTTGCCTTTTATGACTATTTTTATGGGTGCATGCAGACAGTAAAGGCTCATCAATAATGAATGACCAACATGAAAAGGAGGGTAAAGAATAACTAGAACAGTCTCTTATCGGGATGAAACAAGCTCTTTGTTTAATTGATTTTTTTTTTTCTTCATTTGTTTCCTTTTCACCCCCTTACCTCTTCTCATTCCTTTCAAGTCCTGTATTTCTCGTTTCCTTCATTTTCTTCAGCATGTGTACATTCTCAACAGATTGGAATCTCTCTATTGCCGTCATTGTGTGTGTGTGTGTGTGTGTGTGTGTGTGTGTGTGTGTGTGTGTGTGTGCGTGTGTGTGTGTGTGTGTGTGTGTGTGTGTGTGTGTGTGTGTGTGTGCATCTAAAAGTTGTGGTCCTGCCTGGTTTGTGCAGTGCCTGTCCGATGGAATCGACGTTTGGGTATCCGTTGCATCTCCTAGGTCTTTCATTTTGCGTCTTGTGCGTGACGGTCTTCATCATGTTGCCGTGGCCTTGAGGTGATGGTAATCTGGCGTTGTTGGCTGTAGTCCCTTTCAGGACTATCTAACGTGCCTGGGCTGTTTTATCAGGATTGCGGGGGTCTCTGAGGGTCAGTTTTCTACACCAGCGTCGATGCTTTGCTGTGGTTTGTCCAGTGGTCATAAGCGTTTTCATCCCAAGTGGCTGGACTGGCGTCGGTTACCTTGGTAACACCACCGTTCGTCCAGCTGATAGAAAAAAGAGTCGCCCTCATTTCTCTTCCCGTCCAGCTGATAGAACTTGAACTTTAACTTGAAGGTGATTGAGGCCCTAAGAGGCCCGTTCACCGCACCCATATATAATATCTAGATCAAAAACTCTACATGCGTGGAAGAGAGAGAGAGTCACAAACTGAGACTATCTAGGTCGATAAACATTCTGAATTTTTTTTTGTCAGCAGTTCCTTCCAGTGAGTAGTATCTAACCGTGATTTGAAGATGTTGACTGTAGGGGCTGTTAGTACAGAGTCAGGAAGATCATTCCAAACATCAGTTACTCGAAGAGAGAAGTAATTTTCCCCTAATGTTCAGTCTGTGATGAACTTCGGATAATTTCAAGGAGTCTCCTCTGCTATCCTATCCTTGGTGAAAAATTTAAACCGTGGTTTATAACTCCGGTAAACACTGTTGAAGATCACGTTATTTGTTTTGGATGTTTTTTTGCATCCAAGTATAGTGACCAGTCTTTTTCTAGCTCTCCAATGTTGAAGTATAGAAAATAAAAAGAATTATTAACGACCGTTGATGGCTTCGGGTCTTTTTTTTTTTTTTTTTTTTTACAACCCCCCTGTGTGGTTTGTAATATGTTCCATAGTTCATTGAACATATTTTAGTGCCGAAACCCGAGAAAAGGAGTCTGTTAAATGCTGCTATTTTGTGTATGCGGCTAATGGTCCCAGAAAATATTTTATTGTTTTTTTTTCATTCATTGCTTCGATCGTCGTTGTTGATACGAACATGTGGTCTGATCCGTTGGAGTCGGCTGTCCGAGCACGTGTGGCGGCCCGTGGTTGGGTTATTCGTTGTTCAAAAGATTGGCCGAACTTTGTGAGAATATTGAAGTTAACACTGTTGAAATTTCTGATGCTATTGAAGAATTTGACAGCAGGCTTCGCATTTTAGATGAAGCTCAGTCAGCGGTCGAGCTAAGAATCGAACTTTCGGAACTCAACAGTGACATTGCAGAAGCAGCTGATTATCGTGAAAATGCAAGAGTGCAAAGATTCTGGTTCTGGTGTTGCATCTACTGCAAATGTGGAGGCAAAGTTGCCGAAATTGGAATTACCTATTTTTTTCACAGGAGGTGTCACTGGAACTCTTTTTGGGAGCAGTTTCAGGCATTTGTGGATGCTAGTGAATTGCCTAACATAACAAAATTTGTTATATCTTTTGTCTCTCCTCAAAGGGGAATCCAAAGCAGCTGTACAAGGGCTGTCTTTGACTGCTGCCAACTACAGAGCTGCTTGCGATATTTTGAGAAAACGGTTTTGGCCGTCCTGAACGCATTATCTTTGCACACATTGAGGCGTTGCTTGCTATACATGTACCTCGTCAACCTTCAGTTTCATTTTTTATGAAAATATTTGATGATTTACAGGCACATGTTCGCAGTCTTGAGTCATTGGGTATTTCAGGGACAGCAGTATGGAGTTGTTTTTGACGCCACTCATTCTGTCTCGCCTTCCCTCTGAGCTGCGCGCGGAGTGGGCAAGAGACGGTGCTCAGCATGAGAGCGACTTACAGTTTCTGTCCGATTTCCTGCAGCGGGAAATAGAACGTAGTGAGCGTTCTCAAACCTTTCTCAGAGATGGTGTGAGCAGTTCAGTGTTGACAAAGTTTGTTCCTGTGGCTACTGCAGCATCTTTGTACACAACAGCTGAGCTGCTCGTCAAACCTGTGAACTGTGTCAGCGTCATGGCTACACACTGGAACGTTGTTATGGCATTACCAAGGCACAGTGGGGGACCGAAAAGATGTTTTTTACGGCGTGTAGGTGCATGCTTTCGTTGTCTGTCCACAGCAAAGGGACACAATTACAAAAAATGCTGTGCAAAATGTACTAAATGCAAGGAAAACATCATGCTCTGCTGCTGTGTGTTCCAAGACAAAATTTTTCCCCTCTAGTGGCAACACTGATATCAATGCAGTACAGTCTAGTACAACCACACCCACATCTAACACAGTCGTGTCAAATGTTAATGCAAATCTGTCAAGTCTGAACACTATCTCTGTAAAGGCTTCTTCCCATGTTTTGTTACAAACTGCCCGTGTTTCAGTGCACGGAAAGTGTGGGAATCACTGAAGCTGTCGTCTTGTTTGACACTGGGTCTGATAGAACTTACATTTCCAGTGATCTAGTGAACAGAATTCAGCCTGAGTGGGCTGGGTCTCAAAGTCTAGCTTATGCTGCCTTTGGCAATGATCAAATCAGCAATACTGAACAGAGGAATGTGTACAAGGTAAATTTACAGGGGTCTGAAGGAAATGTGTCTGTGAAGGCTACTAAAGAATCCTACTATTTGTGCTCCCATGTACCGTCATGCTATCCCCCAAAATGTACTGACATCGTTTGGCAAAAACATTGAGTTTGTTGATGTTCATGAGGATGGTGAAGTAAAGGTGGATATTCTTGTGGGTCTTGATGCCTACTGGAAGCTGATAACACCTGAGATGGTGTTCTTGTCCGAGGGTCTGGTTGCTCAGTGGTCAGTGTTTGGTTGGATTTTGTCTGGGTCCTGTGCCTGGAACCAAAGATGTCTCCAACAAGTTGGTATTTCTCATCAATTGTTTTGCATGGAGATTTCAGAGTCCAGTTTGAATATTTTTTGGGACTTGGAATCAGTTGGCATATGTGACAAAGAGTCTCCAGTAGTTGATCCGGTGTTTGATGATTAAAAAAAAAGGTTCAGTCCTCTGAAGAAGACAGATATGCGGTATCTCTTCCATGGAAGGCTGAGGATATGAGTATGAGACCCACACTTCTTGACAATGAAAAGCTAGCTCGGTCTCGTTTGGATCACTTGAGTTGTAAACTCAGCAAGGATCATGAATTGGAATCTAGATATCATGAGGTTTTCTGTGATATGTTGAAAGAAATCGTGATTGAAGAGGTTCCTCAAGATGAGATGGTTTGCTCTTACCCAGTATTTTATTTGCCACATCGTCCAGTGATCAAGCAGTCTAGTCTGACAACAAAGATTCGTCCGGTGTTCGATGCTTCAGGCAATGGAGTTTCATTGAATGATTGTTTGGAGACAGGTCCTAGTCTGATACCTGAACTACCTGGAATTTCAGTACGGTTCAGGCAATGGAAGGTGGCTCTGTCTGCTGATGTAACAAAAGCATTTCTTCAAATCCGGTTGAATCATGAGGATCGGGATGTGCATCGATTCTTCAGGAATGATCGATGATCGAGGTGTTATCAAAACGATGAGATTCACTCGTGTACCCTTTGGTAACAAAAGCAGTCCCTTCTTGCTCATTGCAACCATCAAATACCATTTGGGTGAGTTCCCTCCCTTCTCGTGTGACTGAGGAGCTTTCTGAAAATCTCTACGTGGGTGATTGTTTATCTGGGTGTGATGATCATTCAGAAACATGTGACATGCTTAGAGAGGTTAATGAGATTATAAGTCAAGCTGGTTAATGAGATTATAAGTCTCTGTCAAAATGGGGTTCCAACAGTGAACAGGTAGATGATGTACTTTGCAGAGAACTTCAAGGTAAGTCTGTGGGAACAGAATCTTTCAAAGTGCTGAGTATGCGATTGTTGGTTTCTCAGGATTGTTTCTCCTTTAATGGAATTGCAGTTTCTAGTGATCTGTGTGCCACGAAAAGGGTAGTCCTGAGTCTAATATCAAAGTTATTTGACCCCCCTGGATTTCTCACACCTTTCATCATAACAGCAAAATGTATGTTCAAGAACTTTTCGAGGCTGGGGATACCTTGGGATCAAATTGTGCCTGTGAGCATACAAGAAAAATTCACAGCAGAAGTGTGCATTTTCAAAGGAACTGGAAGCATTGCAAAGTGAACAAACAGTACCACGTGGGTCTTCTATTCTGAAATTGCCTCCGTTCATTGGAAAAGATGGTCTGCTTCGTGTTGAAGGGAGGCTTCAGTATTCAGGTTTACCCTATGAAGACCAGCACCCTGTCATCTTACCCAAAGGTCATTTCAGTATAATGTTAGCTCGTCAGGTTCACACATCCTTGAAGCACGTGGGTGTGAACAGCATGTTGGTTGAGCTTAGGAATCAGTATTGGATTCTAGGTGATAGGCGTATCTGCAAAGGTGTGAAACGAGAGTGTATGTCATGCCAGCGTCAAGACGCCACTCCTGGTACTCAGACCTGGGCTCCTTTACCGGAGTTGAGAGTCAAACAAGCACCACCCTTTTCTGTTACAGGACTAGATCATTGTGGACCTTTGTATTGTTGTGATTTCACTGGAAAGAAATTCTATGTTCTTCTTTTTACTTGTGCGGTGATCAGAGCAGTACATCTGGAACTGGGTGAGTCCATGTCTAGTGAGGCTACTGTCTTTGCCTTGAGGAGATTTTTTGCTCGTCGAGGCATGCCTTCAGTCTTGATGTCGGATAATGCAAAAGGATTTGTGGCTGCAAAGGATCACTTGGTGAAAGTTCTCGGTGCAGACATTCCTGACTGGAAGTTCATTCTATCACGTGCTCCATGGTGGGGAGGTTGGTGGGAACGGCTAGACAGAGCTATAAAGTCAGCTTTGAAGAGATCAACTAGCAAAAGATCATTCACACGAGTCCTTTGACATTTGCTGGTGATGAAGTGGACTCAGGGTTTGCTTTGACTCCTCATTTCCTCCTGGACAAAAGGCCTTCTGGGTTGATACCCGTTCTCACTTTAGAAAATCTTGCTTTACGGTCTCAAGATTTAGTTCAGAGACAGGAGCTGCGTAAACAACTATTGGACAAATGTTGGTTGTGCTGGGTTAATGAATATCTACGCAATCTCCCACCCTGCAAAGGTAGTCCAGTCAACAAAAAAGGTATCCGAGTGGGTTCGGTTGCTCTGGTCCGAGATGAACGTTGCAGCAAGTTAGACTGGCCTTTGGGGATTGTGCAAGCTGTGTATCCTGGTCGGGATGTGTTGATTCGGTCTGTTGAGGTGAAAACTGTCAGTGGAATCCTGAAAAGATCTATTCAACATGTTCATGATCTTGAAGTGATTGACGCGCTTCGATGACTCTCCACAAGTTTCTGCACAGTCACCAGATGCTCAACCACCTGTTCATGTGCCATCAGACATTGTTCGTCCTGATGCAGAAGTTTACCGGTCAAAACACAGAGAACATGAACAGTGAAGAAGTCTTGTGTTCTGACTCATCAGTTGAAAACAATGACTCAGTGACAAGATACGGGTGTCAGGTCAAAAGACCAGTGAAACTGAATCTATAAACTTTCATACACACTTTTGACAGTTTGGTTTCATTCCCCCTTCCCTGTTCCCTTCTCCATCGCTCCCATTTCCTGCCCCTTCCCCTATGTTGAACAGAGTATCAGATTAATATGTAGTTGATTGTTTGGTACATGTGCACTAAAATAACTTTGAACTAATATGCTGAACATAACTTTGAATTAATACATTTTCATTGATGGGACTATAAATACGTAAAAAAAAACCCTCATCAAGATGGATCTCAACTCTCCTTCGCAGCTGGGACTGTGAACTGTGTTTCAAAGAAAAGGTCAATTATTGTTGTTTATTATTATTATTATGGTTGTTGGAGTCTCTACAGAACTGATTTTATAGAGACTCCAAGGTGGGGAGAATGTTGAAGATCACGTTATTTGTTTTTGGATGTTTTTGCATCCACGTATGGTGACAATAGTCTTTTCTAGCTCTCCCATGTTGAAAGTGTAGAAAATAAAAAGTTATTAACGACCGTTGATGGCTTCGGGTTTTTTTTTACGACCCCCCTGTGTGGTTTGTAATACTTCCATAGTTTCTTGAACAAATACCATGTATAAACTTGTGCAAGTCTATCATGTCACCCCTTCGTGCGAAAACCTTGGTGTCGTCTGCAAAAAGGCGTTCAGTGTTTTTGAATGTGATTCGACAGATCGTTGATGACAA
>JADBJO010006972.1:22500-25000 GCA_016801955.1 Conus betulinus
GTGATAGGATCATTAAATAAAGGTTCACCCAACATTCTTTCTTCGACTTCAACGTGTTCTGTATTTGCAACGTCGTGTTCATTCTCAAATGAGTTGAACACACTGCAAAAATGGTCGTGCCACTGTTGTGAAGTTATTTCATTATAAATAACAGCCTTTCTATTAATTGACCTGATTGTCGTCCAGAACAACCTTGGATCATTTATCGACTCTTTTAACTTTTGCACTTTTTTTTTTCGTCAAATGCCTTTTTTTTTCTTTTCTTTCCTCAGTTCAATGTATTGTTTCCTCTCTTCAGTATAAATGTTCTTCTTCTCAGTTTTCCTTTGACTGTTCTAGCTCTCTGAAATTGTTGTAACAGTCTTTTGACAAATTTTTTCTTCTTATCACATTCACCATCAAACCATTCGTTCGTTGTTCTTTTCTTCCTACTTATCACCCTAATCATACACGCAGCAGCTCCATATAACACATTCGAAAAAAGTTCAACACACTCTTTCACATCATTAACTAAAATATCCGTGGCTCTGGCAATACTCTCCTTAAATTCGTCAGAATTTAACTCGTCTTTAAACATCTGCACGTTCTCATCTGACCATATATACTCGCTCTTCACTGATGATGGGTGCAGCTGGCATATCATTTCTGACTGAACATTGTTTCCAAGTAAGCTGCACTGGTAAATGCCATGAAAAAAGATTATCATTCACTTTTAAATTGCAATCAGAAGCTATTTCTCTTGACACCAAAAAATAATCAATAACACTACATCCATTTGGAGATACAAAGTAATTCTCCTTCTGCATCAGTGCTACTTGAACTATTTACAATCGAAAGATAAACAGAAAACAAAAATCCAACAACGACTGTCCAAAATTGTTCACAATTGCATCCTTGGAACAACGCTGTACGTAATAATCTTCATCCTCATCATCTGCACACTGTACATAATTAAACATCTGCTCCTCTGTAGGTTGTTCATTACCTGTCCTAGCACTGAAGTCACCACATTACGAAGTAAACATTTTCTTAATTGATAGTTTGCAATACATTTTCTTTCAAGCATCAGAATCCCATCTTTCAGTTCCAAAGACGCATTTATTCAACCGGACAACAACCACATTCTCACAACTAAATTCAATTTCTTCCACAAAGTCAGCAAACTGTTTTCTGATAAGTAATAAAAACACCTCCAGAATTTCTACCGTGGGATGATAATTTTTTGGCAGGGGAGCTAAATTTTATATACTCATTAAAGACGCTACTAAAGTCAAAAGAGGCATCAATGAAAGTTTCTGTTAAACATACAATGTCAAAATCTGAAACAAAATTTACGAAAGAAATGTCAGCAATTTTTTATACAGATTTTCAACATTATAATTCAGAAATTTGAGTTCAGACACTTGAGTACCTTGCCTGTCCTATCTACATGTGTTTGTGCTGGAGCGCAAGGCGCGACCACACGTTGTTGGGGCAGGTGATTTATTCAGACAACTAGGCTTCCCGCTGAGGTAAGTATGCAACCCCGCTTGTTGTTTCTCTCTGCTTGCCGACTTTGCACGACCGTTTGCACGTGGCCCCAACGCTTGTCGTCCGCCACGCACATTTCTGTCAACTTGGAGTGCAGCAGTACTGGCACTCACTCCGTCACGCTGGCGTGTTGCACGGGCTCTAGAACTGGAGTTCTCATCACGGGTCCGGGTAGCGGGGCTTTTGCGGTCATTACCTGTGGGCTGGTCACATGGCGGGGACCCCCCCCCCCCCCCCCCCCCCCCAAGTGACGTGACCACTGGCATGGGTGGGAATTCCTGGGTGGGGGAAGGGGGAGGGTGACTGTGATCTGAGTCCCGGTGGGTGGGGGAGGGATTATTCCTCCTGGTGCTGTCACCTGTTCCTGCAGTAACCTCCGCATAACTTTTGTCCTCATTCCTACGAGGCCCAACTGTCAGTTTCCCCTTTACAAAAAAGCTTCTTTGCGTTCTCTTTTTGCGGTGGCTATTACGTTCATTTGTCTGTGGGTCAGATCATTTGCTATCCTTATCCCCTTCTTCTCTAACTTTCCCCTGAACTCTCTGTCTCTGATCAACATCATTCTGTCTTTCCACCGCTTAAACTTGATAATCATCGTTTTTGGTTCTCCTGTCTTCTCTCTTCCCACTCTATGTGCCCGAACTATGTCCTCTTCTATCCACTCCCTGGTCCCATCTACCCCGTTCAGTGCCTCACACACTGCCCTAGCACATGCATCATAATCCTCTCTGTCACCATGTGCAACAGGAGCAACACAAACATACGGAGGTTATCTCGACGTGATAATTCCCCCAATCTGTCAATCTCATCATGCATTCTACTCATTTCTTCTTTCAGCCCATCCACAACAGCACACATCCTAACACATTCTTCTTTACCGCCCATAACATCTGCATACAAATCACTCAGATCAGAAGAAATATCATCAACTCTGCCATGCAGTCTAGTGTTCTCACTTTCTAGTTTATCA